>JXCR01022965.1:0-24198 GCA_002079205.1 Phalaenopsis hybrid cultivar
CTCCCTAAATCTTGGATGTAATCTTCACTTTAGTTGGAAAACTCAACATATTTTAACAAATCGATTGGCTGGATTGAAAGTAAATTAAGATCAAAGTGAAAAGATCATCCCAATTTCTTAAACATTTTTATGGCTCCACCAATTCAAATTAGCATTTCACAAATCTCAAGACAAGGAGAAAGACATAGAAAACTACTCAGATCTCATGGGAAAAACACAACAAAACTCAGAATTCATATATAAAAGCAAAGTCATACAAACTACAATGATAAACAGAATTATCTCTAGTTTCTCCCCAAGAAAACTCCTCAAAGTTCCTCTGAATCTCTTCCTTTCCTTACAGCACATAAAATTCCTCTTCAAAGCGGCAAGGAGGAAGAAATCTCTCACTTTCCCCCCACTCTTACAATCTCTCCAAGAATTCCTCACACTTTTGACACTAGTAAATTCTCTGTACACTAATGGAACCTCTCCAACCTCCAGGACCTCTAGATTCTTCTCAATTTTTGGCCAAAATCTTCTTGTAAAGTTGTGGATGAGCTTTCCCAAGTTGCCTAAGCATCCCTTCAAAATTTGTCCTCATCCAATGCCTAGTTGGACATAACTATTGAGCTCGCCGTCGGCGGCCTCGAGAGCACCGTCGACATACCTTCTTAATGAATTAATTCTCAAATCTCGGGAAAATCTCGCCATCGGTGGGGTTGATGGCACTGTTAGTACCCTAATTTAATTCTTCACATTTTGGCCCTTTTTGCTCCAAATTCGCTCTTTTTTGCATCTTTTTGCTCCAATGACCCTATTTCATCATTCCTACAATAAAACATCAAAAATACCTTTCTTTAAAGTGCAATATCACAAAAACAGTAAAAAATAGGTATGAAAATCTCAACATATTTTCCTCTGGTCAGTTTTATTTTATTTGTGATTAAATTTTCAGTTGTCTTATATTTTAACTGTTGTGAAGGTGAATTTTATCTTGTTTTGATTTCTTAATTTTGATTTTGGTTTCATTCCATGGCTATCCTAAAAGTTTCATTTTTGGCATGCAGAGTGACTTTTTTTTTAACATGCAAATTTGCAGGTTGAAAATGAGAAGCATAGAAAGGTAAATAAAAGTAAATTGCAATGCAATAATTTAAAAGCATACCTGCTGATTCTTCCTGTTCCTCCACCTGAAAGGTCAGTACTTGCAACGCATATGTATAATTTTGCAAGAGTTAAAACATGCTTATAGAAAAAGCAGAGAACACAAGCTTGAGGTGTATCTACAAAATCCTATGCTATACTCTAATGGGTTAAATTTGTTTTATTCTGGGGATGGTTCCATTAAGCAATTCATAACAATCCAAGTGTCCTCCGAGATTCCTAAAGGACCATGAAAAGGTCTTGGGTAATACCCTAGACATTTCATAGTCCGTCGAATTGTCTTGAGTTCATTTTGGTCTTATTATGTTTGTTATGTGGCTCACCCAATTCATACCTTTAAGCTCAATGAACCCTGATGTTTGTATTATCCCCTTAAGTGGGGTAATTATCACTTGATGCTTCACTTAAGAATTAACAGGTAAAGGCCCTTAGGGGCAATTTGGCTTAATTAAGGAACCTAGAAACTTGATTTTAAAGATTGGCTTCTAGTGCTTTAAAAAGTTTCAAGTTAATCATAGTTCATTTTCTAGATCTCGTTAAGCAAAATTTTGATTAAACCTAATTCACTACTAAGCCCTTAAAACTTAATGAGTAGATTTGTAATTTTTTTAGAAAAATTTAAATGTTTATGCTTTTAAACCTTATCATATGTCATAAATTATTTTAAAACCATTAGTTGGGGTTTTAATTTAGTGGGTTATTGACAGTGACTTACATATGCTTAAAAATACAAGAATTTAATACTGCTGCTAAAAGATTTAATTCCTCGGCAACCTCACTAAAAACTTGACAACAGTTATAGATTCGATAAAGATGTATATATAAAATATTCAATAATGGTAAAGTCACACTTATCAACGCAAGTATATGTATCACTCAAGTAATACAGGGCTCTAACGGAGTCCTAGATATCGATGCCACAGAGAGTAATATTAGAGGCTACAAACTAAGATTTTAGAAAATTAATACATAATCACAACAATATAATTCAAATTGCTTGTCTATCACTGATAGGCAATTGAAATAAATATATAATTTTAATAACTCTTAAATGACTAATTCTACTTATAAAGTTTCTAATGTGAAGTTCAATATATAAGAAAGCATCATTCTCCTTGTCAAGAAATTAAAGTGAATGGATAAAGTGAATCAGTTCAAATTGGATTATGCCAAATAGAAGCATACCTATTCTTTACCCGTTGGTCCAGGCAAAAAGAACATTGACTAATCTTAAGCTTGGTTACTAAATCTGCAACTAGGCTGAGAGGATAACGTCACTCACTTCGGAGCTCCCACGCTCCCCTCGCCTGAGGGCTAACATCTACACTTCAGCACCCATATGATAGTACCAAATTGAGGATTTTAGTCTATCACTCTAAAATCTGCCCAATAATTTTATTTTCCTATTTATTTGCACCCAACTTCCAAGGGCTTTGACCTCCCTAAATCTTGGATGTAATCTTCACTTTAGTTGTAAAACTTAACCTATTTTAACAAATCAATTGACCAGATTGAAAGTAAATTAAGATCAAAGTGAAAAGATCATCACAACTTCTTTAACATTTTCATGGCTCAACCAATTCAAACCACCCTTTCACAAAATCTCAAGACAAGGAGAAAGATAGAGAAAACTACTCAAGACTCATTGGGAAGATATGAAAAAACTCAAAATTTATATATAAAAGCAAAGTCATACAAACTACAACAAGTAAATAACACTTATCTCTAATTCCTCCCCAAGCAAATTCCTCGAAGTTCTTCTGAATCTCTTCCTTTCTTTACAGCACATAGAATTCTTCTTCGAAGCGGCAAGGAGGAAGAAATCTCTCACTTTCCCCCTCCACTCTTACAATCTCTTTAAGAATTCCTCACAATCTAACCCTAAATTAAACTCTCTACACACTATTAGAACCCCTTGGATGCTATTCCCCCTTTGAACTCTTCTCTTATTTTCGGCCAAAATCTTCTTTTAAAGTTGTAGCGGAGTTTTTCCAAAAGTTGCCTAAGCATCCCTTCAAAAATTGTCCACATTCAAGGCACCTGTAAGGATAACCGCCGATCTTGTAGTCGGCGGCCTCGAGGGTGCCGTTGGCGGGCCTTTTAAAATATTAGATCTGGACTCTCGGGAAAATCTTGTCGTCGGCGTCGTTAGGCTCGCCGTCAGCGCCCTAGTTCAAATCTTCATATTTTGGTCCTTTTCGCTTCAAATTCGCTACTTTTTGCATCTTTTTTCTCCAATGACCGTAATTCATCATACCTGCAATAAAACATTAAAAATACCTTTATTTAAAGTGCAATATCATCAAAATCAGTGTAAAATAGGTATGAAAATCTCAACATATTTTTCTCTGGTCAAAATTCCCCAAACTTAACTATTACTTGTCCTCAAGTAATTTTAGTACTACATAAAAGTTATGATCTATTGTAGTAAAGTCTTAATTCAGAAGTGCTATAAGTTTGATTTAAGTAAATACCATAGTGAGATTTTCAGAAAAAATTCAAGTAATTAAATTAACTCTATAGGTACAAGATTATCTAGTCATCAAGTTTAAGAGTTCTAGTTTTCTATTCATTTCAAGAATGACTATATGTTGTAATATCAAGTCATTTAGAATATTCAAATGATAGGAACTTCATGAAAGCACTACTAGTAAAATTTGTTAATCCATAAATATAAGTTCGGGAATGTATTTAGGTTTTCCCTTTAGCTAGGTCCAATGAAGCCAATTTTTTATTAGGCATCTCCTCAAGCTTTTCCTCACTTTTTTTTCTCTTTTTCATTTGGATTGCTTTCAATCCTATATTTTTTTTTCTTTTCAGGGATTGTTTTCAATCCTTTCTTTTTCATTTTTTTCAAGTGAATATTATTATATCTGGATAACCTTTAATGATTTTGAACATCACCTTTCTTTCCCTAAATTTGAAACTCAAAGCATTCCATTACCTTATAAATATTTCATTGAGCCCCAATCTTTTTTTCTCAAGTGAATTTCCAGGATTCTTAATACTTTAAAATATAGTTTCCCTTACTTTAAATAGTTAACTATAGTCTTATTCTCTTATACTAAATCTCTTAATCTACAAAATTAATTTTCATTACAAAAATATTCCTTTAAATCTATCATAATATGTAAATATCTACAAAATATAGTTATCTGAATTAAATTCACTACATAAAATTGTATTAATTATTTTTAAAAATAATTAAATTGAGAACATCTAAAAGTTAATATTTTTCTTCCCTCCCCAAAACTTAAATTTTTCAATATTGAATGATACAGATGGAAACAAAAATTCTAAATATAAATCATACCTCAGTGTCTTAGGTATTTTCATCATTCTGAAATTTTTGCAGTCCTTATCAAAATTTCTACTTCACCTGGTTTGCAATATTAGGAGCTTTCTATACATATAAATCATTAGAGAATTTACTGGGTAATGAAATTTTGAAATAAGTACAAAACTAAACATTATACAAACACAATATTTCACTAACACATCCACAATATTAAACAAAAAACAATTACAATGATATTAAAATGCAAATAAAAAAGATCACATCACATTATAATTTAACAAATTTCAACTACCACACCAACAATTATAACAATAATTAAAAATTATCCAATTGCAACATAAAAATAAAAATGAAAGTACAAACACACAAACATCTATCCCTATTACAAAAATTACAAAAATAAAAGTAAAAGTACATCAACTACTATCATATGTCAAAATCCTAAACTATATCTTCGTCTCCTTGGTCAGCAGGTGGATTGGGGTGATACTGAGTATATCGAGGGCATTCAGGAAAAGTAACATCAGGCTCACCTCTATAGTGTTGGGCCTGAGCTTCATAGTAAGCTATCTCAAAGTCCAAATGCTTTTGTAGGTACTCACTATCATAATCATATCTATGTTCTAAACCCCCAATTCTTTCCTTTATTAGCTCTATAATTTTTTGCTCCAAGGTCAACTCATTCATTAAATCATTCGGGGTAGGGGAACTAGAAGAAGGAAGGTCATAACTAGTAGAGGGGATATCTCTACTAGTAGAAGGTTCTTGACTCCTACTCCGAGTTCTCCATTTTTCATGGGATTCATATGTCTTCAAATTAACTTGACTAATGGGTTTCATAGGGTAAACCCATTCTTCATCACCTCCAGCTTTCACTCCAGAAAGTTGGCAAATTCAATAAATGAGGCCAGGATGTCCCAGTCCTCCACTTATTTCACTCTTTGTTATGGTCAATATATTCTTAAAAATGATTCTCCCCACATTTATGATTCTATTATTCTGAATAAAGAAATTCAGAATAGCTCTATCTCTTGTTACCTCACTATGGTGATAGGTAGGTAACAAAGCAGAGGAAATAAAATAGTGTCACGCTTTAGATGTGACATTCAACATGGAAGCAGAAAAATTTACCCGTTCTCGTAGCTTTATCTTCCATGTCCCTTTCACATTAGTGAGAAAGTTGATGACATCATTCAACGGGCCTTTCATAAAAGGAGTTAATGCGAGCGGCACTAAATTCAACAGAAAATCACCGCACTTGAACGATTTCATCCTCATAATAGAACACATTGGCATAAAATTCTTTCACAATATTTATAGCAGCCTTATTGGTGGTATAACAAAAATTTTCCCACCTCCGCTCGGTAATAACTCGTTCAATTTCTCCTCTCGGACTCTCAAAAACTCGATCTTGTATACATTTCTTCCCTTCAAATACTGATGTAAATATCGATTAAGCCTTCATATTGACAAAGCGAGACTCGTCAAACTCAAGTCGTCTCTTTTGTCGCGGAGCCATTTCACTATAATCAAAATTATAGAAAAAATTCCAAAATATGCTTCAAATATGCAAATAATGGCTTCTAAGAGTGACTCTAAGAGTTCAAAACTAAATTCCATGAATTTTTTCCAAATATTTTCCTCACATTTTCAAATTTTTTGGATCTTCTCAATGTGGAAGAAATTAAAGGTGAAAATCAAATATTTTTAGAGTGAAGCTCTTACCGAGAGATGATCAAATATGGTGTCTAAATGCTTTGAAATTGCCCCTAAATCCAAGATCTTCAAGCTCTATATCAAAATTTTCATTTTTAAGAGGAAGAGGATGATGAATAGTGGCGGTCGACTGGTCAAAATCGTGGTTAAAGGTATTTTTTGGGGATCTCGTCGTCGGTGGGGTATCCGGCGCCATCAGCGAGCTTTATTGAATTAATAACCTAAGACTCGGGAAAAATCCGTCGTCGGCGGCGTCGAGGTCATCGTCGGCGGTGTCGAGGTTGTCGTCGGCAAGGTCTATTGAATTTGTTCAATTTCCAATTTTTTGTGATTTTGATCAATTTTAAGCCTTAACGAAATCCGTTCAATCATTTTAGACATAATTTTTAAGTGATTAAATGATGTACTAACACAAATAAACATTCACAACATAAAACATCACAATTATATATAAATTATTTAATCAACACAAAACATCACAATTATATATCAATTATTTAATCAACATAAACATTCACAACATAAAACATCACAACTAAAATTATTTAATTTTATAATTATTTTTAATGCAAAAATAGAGATTTTCAATAAAAACTTAAAAATTCAATCAAAACAAAATTATGTCCTTAAAAAATTTTTTGAAGGTTCACCTAGGTCTGAGGACCACTTGGACCGATTTTAATGATTATTAGAGATTTAATGTAATTATTAGAATTATTTGATTGTTTTGAGTATTAATTAAATATAAATTATTATTTAAATGGAAAATTAAATTTTATATTTTCCTAAATTCTCTCTGAGCTAGAAAACCCAAAGAAATAAATTTCATATTTTTATGGTTTGTATTTTAATTATTTGAATTATTTTAGTGGAAAATTAAAGAAAATTCATTTCAAGCCCTTAAAAATTAATATCTTGACTTAGAAAATGAGAAAAGTTATTTTAATTTATCCAAAGTGATCAAGAAGTCAAATGTGACATTTTAGTGTATTTTTACAATTTTGTAATTTTTATGATTTTTAATTAATTTTAAATATTTAAATACTGCAAAGTAGCTTAAAAATGAAGTATTTATTTTAATTCCAATCTTATTTTTCATAGATTACTCTGGTCATAAGGAGCTCTCGAAATCAATTTGGTGATTTTTTGAGTTGTATTTTAATTATTATAATTATTTTAATGCCAAAATTCAATTTAAATTGATTAATTCATTTCAGTGGTCAGATTAATTCCAATTGACTTGAAATTTTTATGAGGAGCTCCTATGACATTAACTGACAGTGGACAATGACTTTTATGCCATTTATAATTACTCCAATTTAATTTCATTTTATTTTTAGGGGTTGGTAACAATTAGGATTATTTTTAATGAGTTAAACCAAGTTTATAATTTTCCTAGGGTCCTCTAACCGCAGTGGAACTATCAAAACAAGTTTTGTATTTTTATGATTAATATTTTAATTATTATAATTTTATACCAAAACAGGGACCATAAACTTGAAAATTAGAGATCTCCAATTAGAGATGCCCCATAACCTTGGAAAAATCAGAGGAGATACCTAACAACAGAGACATCAAAAGTCCCATGATCCCATTTCATGTTGAAATGTCTATGCAAATGGAGAATCCAAATAAGAAAAACACTATTTAATTAATTTAAAATCATGAATGCATCAAATAGACATGAAACAATTTCCATATTGTTCTCCTTTGTTCACTAAGCAATGGGGTATTTCTATGTTTTTTTATAGCTTTTCTACACCAAGATATGGATTTTTGAAGTTTTGAGATTTAATTAATTCAAGGAAATTCCTAATTTCCTACTTATCCAGTGTGACGCCACATCATCCTTGGCGTCTCCGAAGCTCCACACGACGTCTTCTGGCTCGACGAAGCCGTCTGAGTCAGCCCGCGCTTTATGGATCGAGGCCTCATTCGATGCAATCCTGGTCGCCCATGTGATACATGTGCAGTCCAATGATTGTGGGTCATCGTCCCCAACTGGTTCAACCCGAGATCCGTCTGCTTTCTAACCCTAATATCTCACTTGATACTCAACCAAGTCAAGTTTGGCTTGTTCCTATCGACTCGTCCCGATGAGACGAACACATCCATACGGTTAATCAAGTCTTAAATTAAGTCTATAACCATGGAGAATCTAAATAGGCTCAATTTTGGGTTAGGGTTCAATACCTTTACCCAAGTGGTGTGGCCTCAATTAGGTGCTCGAGAATCTTGATTTGAGTCTAGAGAGCTCTTAGATGAAGCCTTGGCCCATGGTGAAATGACTAGGTATGAAATCGATCGAGGCTGATTTGGAGTGTTGATCAAAGTTTATCTTAGGGTGGTCAGGTGATGGGGCTTTTATGGGGGATCTTCTTCACTCACTCGGGGGACGGTGTGGGAGCAACTAATTTGGATTTAATTGAGTTTTGAGGGATGTCTTGTTTTGGGCTCAAATTAGGGTTGAGAAATTGTCTTTGGTTAATGGGGAAGCGGGATAAAGGATGGTTGGATTGAACTCAAGAGGTCTTGAAGAAGCTCTAAAAATAAGGAATTTCCAACCATTGGGTGGCTTTGGCTTCTTAGATAGAGGGAAGAAGGGGGCGACAAGCCAATTGGGTTGAGCCAACTTGGTTGGATGTAATTTTGAGATTTAATCCCTTGCTTCCTATTGACCTCATTTTTGGTTGAGGTCTAGTTTTTTCCTTTTTAGTAGCCTAGGGTTTATCCATAAGATTTTTCTATTGACTATTCCTAGGGGACTAAAAAGGGAACTCTCACCATTAGAAATTCCAATTTCTTATTTGCTCAACTTGAAGTTCCACATATTGATCCTAACCTCTAGTACTTAGTAGGTGGGGTCAGTATGGGGGAACTCAATGGAAGTCTCCCATAGGATGGTCAGAACTTAGGACTAACCTTGGGTGTTTTTGTGATAGTTGAAATGGCCAGTGCACACACTAAACTTTCTTGCATACCCCAAACCCTAAGACCCTTCGATTTGGTCCCATGATTCCTTTTGGAAAGCTCCTATGAATGAACCTATACCCCTAGTCTATGGCTAAGAGTGTCAAAACCAGCATATTGAGCATCCAAAATGAGTCCCCACATAGCTCCTATTGGTTTGGCATGGCTTCATGGCTTACTTGCCCATACTAGCCCAAAATCACCAAATTACCAAAATACCCCTACAACCCTAATTTTTACCAAAAATCTCAAAATTACCCAAAATACCCAAATTTGCCCAAAAATCATCTCAAACTACTCATAACTACCTAAATTGGCCAAACTTCATCAAAACCGCCAAATTCCCAAAATACCTCCAAAATTACCAAAATGCCCTTCATGACCCAAAAAATTCAAAAATTCAAAAAATTTCCAAAACCTCCAAAATCATCCCAAATATTCCCAATTTCAATTTCTAACAATCACATTGACTCAATTTGACCAATTTTACCCAACTTGACTGAAAGCCCCAATTTGCCCTCAAGAGTCCAATTTCGCCAAATTAGCCTCAATCTTGGCCCAATTGACCCCAATATTGCCCAATTTCAATTCCAAACCAAAATTCAGTATCCCCAATCTCAATCTAAACAAAATTGAAGCCCAATTTTACACAATTGCAAGCCCAATTTCACCCAAGTCAAAAAGCACCAATTTTGATCATGTGACTAAATCCACCAAATTGACATTTCAATTCAATTCAAAATCACTTGAAATTTCTCAAAATCCTTCATGGCATTTTTATACATAAAATTCAACATTCAATTGATCCAAATTTTATCCCAAATTCAATCTCAATTCTTAAAGCCCAAGCCCACCATTTTAATTCAAAAGGTCAAATTCAATTAAAAGCCCACATGACAATTTCTCCCCATCATCCATTCAATCAAAATCATTCCCTAAGTTTTAAATTCATGATCAAATCATTCTATATTAGGTCTCATGACAAAAAAACACCAAAATATCCCATAAAATTCAAAATCCCTTCTCATGAAAATTATTCAAGCCACATGCAAGCCATGAAGTCACTCCCAAGCCATAGGTAAGCCATGAGAGTCTTACCATCTCATCAAGCATTTAATGGCAAGAGGTAATGCCACTTGCAAGCTTCCTTAAAAAGGTTTTAACCCTTTTAATGACACACTAATGCCCATGCTTAGCCAAAATCCCTTGGATGAGAACCTCTCCACAACACTTCAGCTGAACCACCTAATTCTCCTTAGCACCCAAACCTTCCTTGAGAGGTGAACCCAGCCCCAACCATGACTTGACCCAGTTTGACCCAAAATAGCCATTTTCCCTTTCCTCTTTAATACAAAACATTTACACATGAGCAAACCTAATTGACTTCACCAAAAATAAGCCCTAACCTCCCTGAGTCGGATGGTGACCCCTCCATGGCTGGCCGACCACCTTGGCTGCCGGAAAAGCCAGGCCCAAATGCGTCACCTAGGACAAAACTCAAAATTAAACCCATCCAAATTGTCTCATCCCAATTGGATTTTTTCACATTGTTGGCATCCACATAAGCAACTCAAAGCGCCCACCAATTGCCCCTGATGGCCTCTCCTTCCCCCTCTATTTAAACCCACCCTCCATGGCCAAACCAAGAGAGCTTGAAATTCCATGGGGAGACTCTATCAAATTACTTCCAGAGCTTCCTTAAGACATCTTGAGTTCAATCCCCCCATCCTTAGCCACTCAAGCCCACTGCTTGGGCTCAATTTTGGAGCTCAAATTTAGGGTCGAAACAGGACACCTCCCAAAACTCCACCAAATTCAAATTAATTGCACCCACACCATCCCCATAGTGAGAGAGGAAGATCCCTCACAAAAACCCCATCGCCAGACCACCCTAGGGTGGACTTTGATCAACACCTCAAACTGACCTTGCTCGAATTTGGGCCTAGGCATTTCACCATTGCTTAAGGCTTCATCTAGGAGATCTTCAGACTCAAGGCAAGCTTTTGGAAGCACCCAATCGAGGTCACACCTCTTCGGCAAAGGTATTGAACTCTCCCCTTGAACCAAACTTCATTTGATTGTCAATGTTCATAGAGTTGATTTAAGGATTGATCAACCATATGGATATGTTCTCCTAGTCAAGACGAGTCCATAGAAACAAACCACACTTAAATTGGTTAAGAATCAAGAGAGATATTAAGGTTTGAAGTTTGACAGTTCACGGCTTCAGTCCATTGAGGAAGATAATGGAGGAACGTCCGATTGAGCGTGTATCAAATGGAGGGTTCTGATTGCGCCGAACGGATGGATGGTTCGAAAAGGCGGGTAAACTCAGCTGGCAGTGCCCAATCCAACGGTGACACGCGTCAGTTTAACGCATACCAGGATCCAGTTAGCGCCACATCATTAAGTAGAAAGATAGGCTTTTAGTTGAATTATTTAATGACCAGAACTTCAAAAAATGCATATCTTTGTGTAGAAAAATCACAAAAATAAAATAAAAATACACTCTTGCTCAGTGAACCGAGGAAAACAATGCAGAAATGGTTTCATTTTTTTTTTTGGATGCATGTATTATTTTTAATTAATTAAATGATGTTTCTATTATTTGGATTCTCCATTTGCATAAAAATTTCACCATGAATTGATTTTTGGCGCTTTGATTCTATTTGTTATGAGGACGCTTTCCTGATTTTTCTAAGATCGGGGTTCTAAGATCGGGGGATATCAATTGGCATTGATATCTAATTTTCAAGTTAATGGCCCCTGTTTTGGTAAAATAATTATAAAAATTAAAATAATCATTAGAAAAAAATATAAAATTTTTTTGGGAGGTTCATCATGGTCAGAGCACCCTAGAAAAATATAAACTTGGTTTAACTCATTAAAAAAAAAGTCCTAATTGTTGCGAACTTTAAAAAATGAAATAAAATTAACTTGGAGGAATTATAAATTTAAATGTCATAAAAAGTCATTCTCCACTGTAATTTAATGTTGGAGAAATTTCCCATAAAAATTTTAAGTCAATTGGGTTGATTTGATCACTCGGATTTTCCTAATTTTCCAAGTCAAAATATTAATTTCTAAAGGCTTAAAATTAATTTTCTCTAATTTCTCACTAAAATAATTCCAATAATTAAAATATAAATCATAAAAATATGAAGTTTGTTTTTTTGGGTTCCTTGGACTTAGAGAGATTTAATAAAAATATAAAACTTAATTTTCTATGTAAACAATATTTTATATTTAATTAAATTAAACATCTTAAAATTATAAAAATTGGTCCAAGTGATCCTCTAACCTGGTTGAACCCCCAATAAATTTCTTAAGTACAGAAGCTTTGCTTTTGATAAATTTATTAAATTTTCGATAAAAATCCCTATTTTTGTATTAAAAATAATTATAAAACTAAGTAAATTCAGAAAAATTACATTTTCTCCTCTGATGTTTTAATTAACCCAAGAGTGTGGTAACTTAAAAATTTCAAGACATATGAGTTTAATTTAATGAATTATAGAGTATTAGAACCTTAGGGGAAAAATTGTAATTTTGTAATTTAAGGCTTAACCAAAGATCTAAATGGGCAAAAAAGGATCTTAATTGATATATTTTGATGATTGGAATATGAAAGAGACAAATGGTTGTAACCAACCTCACTTTGGCCTTGTAAAGGATAAATTTGTAATTTTATTAAAATTGATGAAACTTGGAAGAATATTTAAATATATATAAACAAAAAATATTAAGGTGACGGGTTTGATTTTTGGAAGATCATAACTCACTGATTTTAAGCCCCAATTAATGGTTTTGAAATGACTTATAATTCATGACAAGGATTAAAGGTATAAACATTTAAATCTTTTTCTAAAATTATAAATCTACCCATTAAGCTTTTAAGGGCTTAGTAGTGAACTAGGCTTAATTAAAATTTTATCTAATGAGATTTACAAAATAATCTATAATTAATTTTAAACCTTTTAAAACACTACAAGCCCATTTTTAAAATCAAAGTGTTAAGTTCCTTAATTAAATCGAATTGCCCCTAAGAGTCTTTACCTATATAATTTATAAATAAAATATCAAGTGATAACTACCCCATCCTTAGGGTTGATTAGAACATCAGTTCATTGAGCATACGGGTATGATAGGGATGAGTCATTAAGCAACATAATGAGTTTGAATAAACTCAAGACTTTTTAAGGGATTGTGAGGCCTGGGGCCTGGTCCCTAGATTCTTCTCATACTCTTTTGGATATATTGATGTATGATTGAACTCATTATTCCTTGCTTAAGAAATCATTTACACATTAAAATGAATAGGACCCATTAAGATATGACATAATATCTAATAGACACACCTTAAACTTGTACTTTCTACTTTTTTTGCAAGCATGTTTTAATTCTTGCAAAATTATATATACATATGTCTTGCAAGTATTGAATTTTTAGGTGGAAGAACGAGAAGACTCGACAGGTACGCTTTTATAGTTTACAACACATACTTTTCCTATACTTTCTTTATTGTTCTTCTTCTGAACTTGCATGTTAAACAACAATGTCACCCTGCATGTCAAAACTAAAACTTTTGGATAGCCACAGAACTAAAACCATAACAAAAATTTAAAAATCAATAGGAATTCGAGGTTGTTTGCTTATCCAACATAAATCCTGAACTTATTTCGGTCTTTGTATGGTTCTGCTATACAATATAGGCCCTAACCCGCCTTAGGATTCCGAGGTTGTCATTTGTCACGACCTAAATCCTCACATCTTTCAGGTCCTTTGAGTAATTGTTTTACACAAATTTAATCCCTAAATAATAAAATTGGCAGGATAAAACATTCAATAATTCTAATTTCTCTCTAAGACTGAAGCCAAATAGTATGATGGTTTTGGGAAGTCACCGAGGTTCTCCTCAGGATCTATGACATCCTTTAGTTCTTCCTCCTTTGGATTGCAAAATAAAATGTTCTAAATTTGAGTCATTCCTCTTTTACACCTCTTTGTCCGATCACTTTGAACTCGGTAAAATGTTCTTATTCCTTTGAACTCTTTGTAGATAATATCTCCCAATTTTTATCGAGAGTTTTTCTATGTGCTCTTGGTTATCTAGAATGTAATTAACTATAGGGGTTTGCCCTTATAGGAAGATTTTTTGAACCCAACTTAATATAAACTTATTTAATTTTTCATATTAAATAGGGGAATTTGTCGACATATAATAAAATGGTTTCGCAGACTTAACGGATGTCGTACAATTTTTAGTTTATTTAATCGAGTCTTAGCAGTAAGTGGTGTGTTTATCCTTCATTATGAATACATTATTTGTGGTATTTTGCTCGTTTATTTAAACTACTAAGGATGTGAGATCAGTTCAGTCTTGTATTTTCAAAAATCTAAAATACTATTTTTCCAAATTATATATTAAATTAAATTAAAACGGGTGTTGGGATATCCATCTCAACAACCGATAAACCCCAACCTCCATTACTTTTTAGTGCCAACACTTCCCCTTGGCCATGGTGTTTTCCGGTAGCTAAGGTGGCTGGCCAGCCAAGGTCAGGTCACCATTTGGCCAAGGGGGCTCAGGGCATGGTTTTGGTGAAGTCAGTTGGGGTTGGTCATGTGTAAAGGTTTTGGATTAAAAAGAAATGAAGGTGAACCTATTTTTGGTTCAATTTTGGTCAAAGCATGAATTTGGGTAGGGCTCATCCACCAAGGTTGGTTTGGGCTGAAAAGGAGATCACTTGGCTCAGCTTAATTAGTGAGGAGAGGACCCTATCCAAAGGATTTGGCTAAGCATTGGTTAGAGTGTGACATTAAAAGGGTTAAAAACCTTTTTAAGGAGGCTTGAAAGTGGCTCCTCCTTTTGCCATTAATAGCTTGGTGAGGTGAAAAAGGCTCATATGGCTCACTTATGGCTTACGGATGGCTTCATGGCTTGTCCTTGGCTTGGTCATTTGCATGAAATAGGATGTTTGGATTTTATGGGGTATTTTTGAGGATTTTGTCATGAGGCTTAATATGGAATGATTTGATCATGAATTTAAAACTTTATGGAATAATTTGATCATGAATTTAAAACTTAGGGAATGATTTTGATTAAATGAATGATGGAAAGATATTTCATGCCATGTGGGCTTTAGATTTGGCTTTTGGAATTAAGTGTGGTGGGCTTGGGCTTTTGAAATTGGGGTGAATTTAGGCTAAAATTTGGATCAATTAAATATTTAATTTGGTGTAGGGAGCTGTCATAAAGAGTTTTAAAAGGATTTTAAGTGATTTTGAATTGAACTGAAAAGTTAATTTGGGGATTTTGGACATATGGCTAAATTGAGGCAAAGTTGGGTATTTTGGTCCAAGTTGAAATTGAGTGGGACTAAGGCTTGCTAAGGCCAATTGAGGGTCCAGTTTGATGTGGAGAATAGTTATAAAGAGTTTTGATTCCAAATTTAAGGCAATTGGATAGGGCATGGGGTTCAATTTGAGGAGATTTGATCACTTGGTCAAAATTAGGTCTTTTTTATTTGGGTTAGAATTGGGCTTGCACTTAGGTCAAATTGGGTTTGTATTTTGTTTCAATTGATATTAAGAATTTTGAATTTTGATTTGGGTTTGAAATTGGGCAAGATTGGGGTCAATTGGGCCAAGATTGAGGCTAATTTGGGGAAATTGGGCCCTTAAGAGCAATGCAGGGCTTTTGATCAAAATGGATTAATTTGGTCAAATTGGGTCAATGTGATGGTTCAAAGTTGAAATTGGGAATATTTGGGATCATTTTGGAATTTTTGGAAATTTTAGGTCATAAGTGGTGTTTTGGTAATTTTGGCAATTTTGAAGGTATTTTTGGGATTTGGAATTTTGGTGAATTTGGATAGTGGGTAATGATTTGAAATGAATTTTGGACAAATTTGGGTGTTTTGGGCAATTTTGAAAATTTTGGTAAAAATTAAGGTTGTAGGGGTATTTTGGTGATTTAATGATCTTGGGCTAGGATGGGCTAGTAAGCCATGAAGCCATGTCAAATCCATAAGAGCCATACGAGGACTCGTTTTGGATGTTCAATATGCTGATCCTAACCCTTTTAGCCAAGGGATAGGGGTTTGGGTCCATCCATATGAGATTTCCTAAAGGAGTCAAGAGACTAAATTAAGGGGTCCTAAGGTTTGGGGTGTGTGAGAAAGTGCAATGTGTATAAGCTAGCCTAATTAAGACCAGACCACCCAGGGTTAGTCCTAAGCCTTGACCATCCTATGGGGGACTCTCCTTGAGCTCCCTCATATGGACCCCACCTACTAAGTGCTAGAGGTTAGGACCAATATGTGAAACTTCAACTTGAGCAGAGAAGAGTTTAGACTTTCTAATGGTGAGGGTTCTTTTCTAATCGTCTAGAAATAGTCAACAGGAAAGTCCTATGGCCAGACCCTAGGTTACCAAAGAAGAAATACTATACCTCAATCAAAAGTCAGGACAACAATCATGTGGGCTTAATTTGGGCCTTTTCAAATTAGTGCCATGGGTCTTTAAAAATGTTCATGTAATGGGCTTTTGAAAATATGCATGAAGATGAGTTTGGTTTTGGTTGAAATTGTGGTTGAATGTAAAGCTGGGTAGGTTGTGAGTATATTGGGTGAAAATTGGGGTTAATTTGATCAATTGGGCGCAAATTAAGGATTTTGGGCTTTAAGGGCAATTTTGGTAATTTTAGGAATCTTATGCAAAATTTGGTCAAGTTGGATGACTTGGAGTGACTCAACATGATTTTTAGTTGAAATTTTAGAATTTAGGCAATTTTGAGGATTTTAGGGTTTCAGGACAATTTTTGGGAATTTTGTGGAGCTTTGGGGGTTGGAGGCCAAGGTAGGGTATTTAGGTGGAATTGGAGGTCATTGGACATACCAACCATGATGTTACCCCTTGGATGCCATGAGACCAATGGGAAAACCCATTTTAGATCATCCATGTGTTGGTCCTAGCTATCCTAGCTAAGGATTAAAAGCTTGGGGACCACCAACATTAGTTTTCAAAAGACTTGGGAAATGGGTTAAATGTAGGTGATTTTAGGGTTTGTGATGTGTATGTTTGTAATAGATTCAAGTGTGCATGTGTGAAATCCTGACCAAGACCATGCCACCCAGGGCTAACACTAAGACCTGACAGTCTTATGGGGACTTCCATTGAGAGGGGAAATTGATGGAGGACAACGGAGTCAGAGCAATCATAGTGACATTTTTGCTACCAAATGTTGAACATAGGTTGAAAAACTGGTACAATTTCACATTACGAAATTTCAGGTAATCTGTGTTTCGGTGGACGAAACGTTCGTCAACGATAATTGCCCAAACAGTACTTCTCCATTTTCTTGGTTCCTCGCCAAACTGCAAGGGAGAGAAAAAGCTTGCTCAAATGAGGCCTTCATCACTTCCATCAATTTTAACATGATTTTTTTTATCATTTCGTTTCTCATAAAATTTTCAAGGGAAATTTACATACATATCACAAAATTTTTATAAAGTTTTGTATATAACACATAAAAGTTTAATATTACATATATATCTCTCAAATCATCCCGACGTGCCGCAATAATGTTCATCAACTTGATCCGATGTAGGGGTTGAAGCTTGCGAAGGTGGGTGAGACGTCGCCATAGGAGCTCATGAAGTTGAAAGTTTCGAAGGTCTTTGTATGCGCAGGAGCACAAAAAGATGAAAGATTTTAGAGATCTTTGTATGTCGCATTCCGATCGCTACCTTCCCTCTAAAGCTTGCAAATGAGGGTGGGCGGATTTGGGTATTGTTTTAGGCAAGAGCAGTGCAGAAGGAAGAGAATGATGAGTCTTTTGGAAGTGTTTTTTATGTCGCGAACTAAGAGATGGGACTTTTGGAGGTGTTGATATGAGGTGATCTTGTTGTCGTGTTCACGAGCGATTCTGTTGGGGAGTTTGAATTGGGAATTATAGAGATGATTAACAGGAAATAATTTCACGGTATCTTTGTAGAATTAAAATTTTAGAGTTAAATATAAAATATAATTAGATGCTATGCATGTAAATGTCCATTATTTTAAAAATAAATAAATAAAATCGTTTACAATTAGTAATGACACATTAATCCTTGATCATGCCCCATTTATCCCTCCAATTATCAGCAAATAAACAACGCTTCCCCCAATCACGACAAAAGCTTTCTCGACCGTTGCTCCACAGCAACATTTAAATTTCCCGAGCCTCCTATCACCGTCCAAAAACTATCATCAACCGATGAAATCCATCCGTTTTACTGGACCGCAATATTAAACGCGCAGACCCGTTGTCGCCGTCAACCTCTGTCCTGTTGGTAGTACATATAAACTCGTGCCACATCAAAGCACTCAGAAGTAAGATTCAAAGAAGGTCCAAAACAATTAGAAAATGGCTTCGAGGATCACCAGAAAGACTTTCAGAAAATCCTCAAAAAAAAGCCCCAAAACAGCCCGCCGGTGGCCTAAGAAGTCATCCCCATCCCCTCTGAAATCCTTTTCCTCTGCTGCCACCTCATTCAATCGATCCCTTTCTTCCTGCCGCCGGCATCTCTTCAAGATCTTTGCCTGTTTCACCGTTTTCCACACACCTAATAAGCGAAAACAAGGCTTTCACCGCCTCGTTCCAGCCCACATTGACACAAAGGACATCAGTTCTCTGCTTTCTGCACCCTTTCTTCCTCCTCCCACATTTCCCAGGAGGAAAACAGTTTTCTTTGATCTTGATGAAACACTAATCCACTCTTGCACTGGGATCCCGCCCGAGCGCTATGACTTCACCATTCATCCGGTGATTGATGGTAAAGAGATTACTTTTTACGTCTTAAAGAGACCAGGCACGGACGAGCTCCTCCGCGTCGCATCAGAGGTATACGAAGTTGTTATCTTCACCGCCGGACTTAGAGAATACGCGTCCCTCGTCCTGGAACGGCTCGATCCCTACAATAAGTTGATATCCCACCGGCTTTATAGGGACTCGTGCCGGGAGGTGGAGGTGGGCAAGCTAGTGAAGGATCTCTCTGGTCTTGGCAGAGATTTGGGCAAAGTTGTGATAGTTGATGACAATCCTGCAAGCTTTTCACTTCAGAAGGAGAACGCTATTCCAGTTTCCCCCTTNCGAGATGGAGGTGGGCAAGCTAGTGAAGGATCTCTCTGGTCTTGGCAGAGATTTGGGCAGAGTTGTGATAGTTGATGACAATCCTGCAAGCTTTTCACTTCAGAAGGAGAACGCTATTCCAGTTTCCCCCTTCATCAACGATCACGATGACCGGGAACTCAGGGAGGTGATGAAGTTTTTGAATTTCGCAGCTAATTTTGAGGACACGAGAGAAGCTGTGGCTTTGTATCTCTCGGGAGGGTGGAAAAGTGAGTCATAAATCAGTGATTTGGGTTTTTCTTTAATAATTATTTCTTAGAGTTTGTGAACGAGTTAGTAGAAGGTTGCATAGCTTCTTTTTCAACCGAAGAAGGAGAGCTTTGACACTCCGAAAGTTATTTTTCTATTCTTATTCGTTGATTCTTCAATGTAGTTGTTCTACGGCGAGGAAGTTGGGCAATAGTATGTTAAATTAATTTGAAGGAAACTAGTTCCTTTTAAAGGCTGAATGAAACAAGGAAGTTATGCCAAATCACAATATTTTGTAAAATGTGTGTTGTTCTAATTTTTCATCTATAAATTTTGATGGGTTCATACCATTAAAGATTTGTGTGGCTATAAGATAGATTCATTGAAACAAGGTGAAGTTATGCCAAATCACACTTTTTTGTAAAATGTATGTTGTTCGAGTTGTTCATCTATAAATTTTTATGGGTTCATACCATTAAAAATTTGTGTGGCTATAAGATACTTTGCTTCTTTATGGTATATAATTCTTTCATTAGCGCAATGGGTGGGTATGGTAATTAAATTTGGATGCAAGTAGCCACTTTATGGGCATATGATTCATTGGGTTTAAGGCATATAATTCATGCATTACGAATATGTATAACAAAAAAATATATAAGAAATACATGTCTCTATTACAAAAATAGAGCATCTAAAATAAAGGAAAACAAACTAAATCTAATGTCGTCTCAAAAAACAAACAAAAGCATAAAATGGTCCTATTTTTCCAGAAGAGATCTCGGCCTAAGTCAACCATTTTATGATTACAACAATATATAAACATGCTTAAGGCCAAGTAGTATCAATTCAAAAAAGCAGAAGCCTTTGAGGCATATAAGGTTTCAACAAATTAGAGAAATCTCCTTATGTAAAAAAAGTAAAGGTTGCGTGATGAAAAGTAGTATGACAAAAGTTCATTTCCCTTCAAAATCCAAAGAAATACTAGAGACATTAAAACTGATAAGTAGCCAATAATCTCGTTGATTAAAAGAAGGTAAATCATAAAAGAAGGTAAATCACCCATAGGCAGTTGATCACATTCTAAATAGAGATATGATGTGGGGATGAAGTTTATATTTGAATATTCACTACCTACTTTTGAATTTAACAACATTTAATATGACTCTCAGAGCAATATTAGCATTAGGAAACTCATTATTAAAAGTAAGCGCATTTCTTTCGCTAATAAGCCATGAATTGAATAGCAAAGAATGAAAACCTTCTATTGATTTTACAGCTTATAGATTTAGCTTGTACAATAAATTATTGAAGTCAGCAACCTATTTGAAAGAATGCCTTAGAGGATTAGCATTTTGAAAGAGATAAAAGAGAAAGGGCACTCAAAAAAGAGATGAGCATATGATTTTACTGTTGCCCTTGCAGAAAATGTTTAAGTAGAGAAATTCCTCTTTTAACTAGATTATACATAATAGTTAGGCCTTCTATAATGACTTTCCAAAAAAAAAAAGTAGAGAATTTAAATCAATAACCTTTAAGCTAGTCATTTATGCCAAGAAATGAGTGATATATCCTTGTAGAATTAGTAATAAGCAACTTTATGAGTACAATAGTTATTATCTTTTCGTCAATAAATGAGCCCAGAGCTAGATTAAGATATTTTTAGACTATAATTAATGCATTCTAAAAAATTTTGCTTTTAAGAGGAAATGTCCAAGAACCATTATTAAAGAAAAGCAGCAATAGTTGTTTTTGTAGGACACCCAAACCAAGCAAAAACATGCCCTCTATATTTTTCATAGAGGGATATACCCTCTAACCATGGGTCAAAATTAAAATAATTTTTGCTATAGTAACTAACTTGAAAATTGAGACAATGCTTTATTCTCATTAAGACATGCTTAATTTCCTTCCAAAAAAATTGTTCGATTTCCTTTTAAATATTGAGAAGAAGAGCTGCACTTGAAAAAAAAATAGTTTGGAAGGTTATTATGAGAATTATAAATCCTCCACACAATCTTAGCTTTACACATTACATTTAAAGTATTAATGTTGAGGTGACCCGAGCCACCATTGTACTTTGGCTTGGTTGTATTTTGCAATGAAATGGTAAGAATATTACTACTAGTGTTGAGAAATTTATTTATAACAAATGAAATGCTTTTTTTCAGACCCATAGGAATAGTAGGAATACTGGATGATTTGAACCAGCAGCTTCAAAAGCTTCAAATTGTACTTCTAATTTACGTAATCTTTTGATGGGGAACTTCCTCGTTTGGTCTAGGGAAGCTTTTGGAAAGATTAATTTGAGGCTTATTGGAGTTAGGTGGGGGTGACGGAAAAATTTCTAGATTTGGGTGATTAAATTAGGCTTGGGCAGTGGAATTGAGTGGTTGAAAGTCATGGGGTTGAACTTAAGAAGGCTGGAGGAAGCTTTGAGAGCAATTTAGAGGGGTCTCCCTGAGGAATTAACAACACTCTCTCTATGGCCAAGAGAGGGGTAATTTAAATAGAAGAGGAATTAGGGCTTAATTGGCCAAGCCAGGGGATGGTGAAGGATGCTTAGATGGAGGGTTGAGCGGCGCAATTCACCAATGAAAGTGAACCACATTAGATGGGGTAGAAATTTGGATTTGAGCCAAGCATGACCTTCTCGGTTTTGGGTTTATCGATGACTAGGCTGGATGGCTAGGCCAAGGGAGGTGGTTGGCTTGTTCAGGGAAGGTCAGGGAAGGTTTAAAGGTGATTAGCTTTGAGGTTTGATTGCTGATGGCATGGGGTTGAGAGCTTAGCCAAATTAAGAGATGGGTTTGCATAATTCAAGGGACCCTTAGTCTATGGTTCAAAATTGGCTCCTTTGTTGATTTGATTAGCATCTTAGGAAGCTAATCAGGGGGTAGGAGATAATTAAACTTGGTTAACTTCAAAGGTTTGGAATAATTTGGATTTTAACCTCAAATTTTGGGTTTGGGATAAAAATTGTGTTTGGGCTTAACTTGAGCTTGGTTTAAAAATGGATTGAAGGGTCCAATTGGTCTAGGTGGGATGTCATGAAGAATTTAGTAAATGAATTTGGTGATATTGAATTGATTACAATGTTCAATTTGATGGAATTTTGGCTTAGGGGTCTAGTTTGGGGTAATTAATTTGGGCTTGGATTTAGGTTAAGTTAGGGTTTGGATCTAGACCAATTGATGGTTCAAATTATTCTAGGGGAATGTTATGAACAGTCTTGGATTCAAAATTGAGGAAATTTGATTGGTTATGGGGTTCAATTTGATGGAGTTTTGGGTTATGGTCAAATTGGGGATTTTGGCTCAAAATTGAAATTAAAGTTTGGAGGTTGGTTCAATTGGGCTCCAAATTGGTGTATATTTGAATTAGCTAAGTTGTTGTTCAATTTTGGTTTGACATTGGGTGAGATTGGAATGAATTTGGTGGAAATTAGGATGAATTTGGGCTTTTAGGGGCAAAATTGGGATTTGGTCAAAATTGGTTAATTTGGTTAAATTGGGCCCATTGGGTAGTTAGGATTGGTTTAGGGGAGGTTTGGAATGCTTTGGGAATTTTTTTGGACTTGAGGGGTATTTTGGGAGTTTTAGGAAAATTATGGTGTTTTGGCCAATTTGGATGGTTTGAAGTGGTTGTTGACCTCATTTTTAGTGAGATATAGTCTTCCTTTTAGGATTTAGGGTCTAGCCTTAGGATTTTTCCTTCGACTATCTTAGACCTTTAGAAATAGAACCCACCTCATTTTAGAAATCCAAAGTGCTTCTATAATCTTTTGAAGTTCTGCATGTGGTTCTTGACCTCTAGCATGTAGGAGGTTGAAACTAACACGAGAGAACTCAAAAGGAGTTCTTATAGGATCATTAAGCGCTAGAGTTGCCTCTTGCACAAATTGCACTTCCGCGCGCACAAATTTTACAGTTCAGAGAGTCGACACGTTTGATCACTACAATTCACATTGCTTGCGCTGCTGTTTGTCAAGAACTTGAATAAATTTTTGAGACAATCGATCGTAAGTCAAAATTGTATGAAAATTAAAATTTGACGCATTTTTGACCAATTGTTGACGAGATTGTCTGGACGACCACAGTTGACGAAATGGACTATGCCGGTGCATCCGGAATGTCGAAATTACCTAGGGGAGACCCATTTTGCTTTTGCATCGCACACGAATAAAATTGCACAAAACTTTATTTATATATATATATATATATAGATATATATATTTAAAAAAAAAAAAACCTTATTTTCTTTTTTAAAGTACCTTAAAATGTCTAATTCCTAAATCCCTAACTCACGCACGCCTCGCTCTCCCATTCGTGAAACCGTCCTCCTCTCCCTCTCTTGGTCGCATGCCCTACCCGAGCCTGGTTCTCCTCACGTGATGCGCTGGCTTGAGGTCCCCTCGTCGTACACTCCCGTGCTCCGGTCTCTGGCCAAAGCTTCCACGCCGTGCCACGTGAGCTGCTCCTCCGCCTAAAAGCTTCGCCTCTGTCGTCCTCTCCCCACGCAAGGTTTGTCGCTTTTCTCTTGGCTCGGCTCACCGCCCAAATGAGGAATGATATTCTTCCTCCTCCCTCTTTTGCTATAAAAACCCCATTTGGGGAGTTTCTTAGGGTTGGCCGAAAATTTGAGATAGGGGAGGTTCTGCCGGATTCGTCACTGGTTTCTTTTCCTTGAAGTTTTTTTTGTTTGTTTC
>JXCR01023001.1:0-10017 GCA_002079205.1 Phalaenopsis hybrid cultivar
AATATAATTTAGAATATTATCATACCAAGGTATTTCCCATCCTTTTACAGCGTAAAGTTGTTCATCAGGAAAAGTTTCATTAATTTCTTTTTCCAAATCATGTATGTCTTCCTGTTCTAGCATAGATAGATAATCATTAATTTGATTATCAGTACCTTTTCTATCAACTATTACAAAATCAAACTCTTACATCTGAAGTACCCATCTAATTAATCTTAGTTTAGCATTCTTCTTTTGCATCAAATATTTAATTGTTGAATGGTCAATATGCACTACACATTTTGCTCAAATCAGATATGATCTAAACTTATCAAAAGCATACATGATGGATAATAACTCTCTTTCAGTGGTGGTGTAATTAATTTGAGCATCATTAAGAGTCATACACACATAGTATATGACTTTAAAAATCTTATCATATCTCTGCCTAAAGCAGCTCCAATAACATAATCACTAGCATCTCACATTAATTCAAAAGGTCTCTCCTAATCAAGTGAAACAATTATAAAAACAGTGATCAGTTTTTCCTTTAAAGATTCAAATGCTTTAAGGCAATTTTGATTAAAGTCAAATTTTGTATCTTTTTCTAGAAGTTGGCATAAAGGTTTCACAATTTTTAAAAAGTCATTAATATATCTCTTGTAAAATCCAACATGTCCTAAAAGGCTCATAACTCCTCTTACTATAGTAGGTGGAGGTAAGTTTGATATAACCTGTATTTTTTTAGGATCTACTTCCATGCCATTTTCTGAAATTTTATGTCCAAGCACAATTCCTCATGTAACCATGAATTAATATTTCTCCCAATTCAATACGAGAATAGTCTTTTCACAACGCTCCACAACTTTCTCTAAATGAATTAAACATATTTCAAATGAAGCTCCAAATATAGAAAAATTATCCATAAAAACTTCAATCCCTTTTTCAATCAAATCACTGAAAATNTTAGGATCTACTTCCATGCCATTTTCTGAAATTTTATGTCCAAGCACAATTCCTCATGTAACCATGAATTAATATTTCTCCCAATTCAATACGAGAATAGTCTTTTCACAACGCTCCACAACTTTCTCTAAATGAATTAAACATATTTCAAATGAAGCTCCAAATATAGAAAAATTATCCATAAAAACTTCAATCCCTTTTTCAATCAAATCACTGAAAATTGACATCATACATCTTTGAAATGTTGCAGGTGCATTATATAATCAAAAGGGCATTCTCCTAAAAGAAAATGTTTCACATAGACTAGTAAATGTTGTTTTCTCTTGATCTTGGAGTAATGGGTAATAGATGATAATTTGTATATCCATCTAGAAAAAAAAATATTTATGCTCAACTAGCCTATCCAACAATGGTCGAAAAAGGATAAATGAAAATGATCCTTCTTGGTGGCAGAATTTAATTTTCTATAATCTATGTCGATTCTCCAACAAGTGACTTGTCTTGTTGATATTGATTCGTTATGCTCATTTGACACTTTAGTCACACCTTCTTTCTTTGGAACATAGTGAATTGGACTTACCCAAGCATTGTCTGAAATAAGATATAATATTCCAGCATCTAACCATTTTAAAATTTCTTTCTTCACAACTTCTTTCATCAGAGGATTTAATCTCCTTTAAGGATCAGCTCTTGGTTTAAATTGATCTTCTAATAAACTTATATGATTACAAATTGAAGGACTGATTCCTTTAATATCAGCTAATGTCCATCCAAAGGCTTTCTTATATCTTTTCAAAGTTTTTAACAACTATTTTTCTGGTGTATCAGTTAATTCTGAAGTTACTATAATAGGTAATTTGGACAAATCTCCTAAGAATGTATACTTCAAACATGTAGGAAGTGTTTTCAATTCTAGTTTAGGAGGTTTCTCAACAGATGAAATCAAATTTTTATTACTTTCTGTATTCTAACCTGTCAAATTTTTCCTGAACATAATCCATATCCTCTTTACTCACTTCTATAGATTGATCTTGAATTTTATCCTCATCTTGATATTCCATATATTTCTTTTCAAGTTTGCTTTCAAAAGTCTTCTTGAAATATTCATAGCTTAAATATTCGTTAATATTCATTCTGAAGCATTCAATCTCTTGTTCTTTTGTAGGTTATCTTATTGAACTTGCAATATTAAATGTAACCTCTTGATCACTAACTCTCATAGTTAGTTCTCCTTTCTGTGTATCTATCAAAGCTCTTCTAGTGGCTAGGAATGATCTTACTAAAATGATAGAAATTTCTTTATCTTACTCTATATCTAATACCATAGTGTCCACAGGAAAGATAAATTTATCAATCTTTTCTAAAACAACTTCTATAATTCCTTTAGGATAGGTAATCTAATGATCAGCTAACTGAAGAGTTATAGTAGTAGGTGAAATATCTCTTAAGCCCAACCTTCTGAAAATTGATAATGGATTAAGATTAATACTGGCTCCTAAATCACATAAAGCTTTTCCATAAAATCATTCACCAATAGCACAAAAAATTGTAAAACTTCCAAGATCTTTAAGTTTTTCAGGAATATTTTTCTGAAATATAGAGCCACAGTCTTCACTGAGTGTAATAGTCTCATTATCTACAAATTTCCTTTTATCATTGTTGGAGTTTCCCAATGAGTTTGCGGTATTGTTTCCCTATTCTGGATTTTGCAACATTTGAATTATTGTTACTCCAACTAAAGTTTGGATGATTCTTCCAACCAGAATTATAATAATTGGCATAAGGATTATTAGAATGATTGCTTATTGCATTTAAAGTCTCATAATAAGATTGAGATTCTATCATTTGTCCTAATGAGTTTTCCTCAAGCACAGGTGTTGTCTGAGAATAATTCATTTCATGTTGATCTATCTTCTTCGATATAGCGGCTATTTGGGCAGCTAACATCAATATTACATCAGAATCATGAATACTAGCTACTCTTTTTGGATTTACCCTTTCAGAGGGCCATTGAAAATTATCAGTAGCCATTTCTTCAATTAATTAATATGCTTCATCGAATGGTTTTGACATTAATGATCCACCAGCAGCAGCGTTAATTATCAATCTAAGAGATCCAACCAACTCATTATAAGAAGTTTGAATTATTGGCCAATTTGGTAATGCATGGTGTTGATACTTTCTAAGGAGATCTTTAAATCTTTCCCAAGCTTCATAAATTGATTCCCCTTCAAACTGACAAAAAAATGTGATATCATTTCTATGCTTAGCATTTTTTGAAGGTGGAAAATTTTTTATAAGAATTTTTGTTACAAATCTCCCCATGTTCTGATAGATTCAAATTTTAATGAGTTTAACCACATCTTAGTTTTTTCCCTTAGTGAAAATGGAAATAGTATAAGCCAGACAGCATCATTTGACACTCCATCATATTTAAATGTAATACACAATTCTAGAGAACTAGCAAGGTGTAAATTAGGATCTTTAGTTGATGTTCCTCCAAATTGATTTTTTTGTAACATTTGAATAATAATAGGTTTAAGCTCAAATAAATTGGCAGCTACAACAAGTTTTTATATGCTCAAATGAATTTCATCTGTTGTAGGATCAGCATAATCTCTTGAAGGTCTCTGAATATGTTCATTTTCATTTCCAGCATTACTTAAATTGCAAGCCATTTTGCTAAATTGATCTATTTTTTTTTTTTTTTTTCAAAATTTTCTAATAGTTCTCTCTAACTCAGAATCGTAAGGTACTAAATTTTCAAATCTTACGCTACGCATAAATAAACAAAGCAAGTAATTAAAAATAAGCAAACACACTTAAAAAAATGTTCAAAACTAAACTACAAACACTCTTTAATTATATATATTTTTATATTTTTTATTTTTCAAATAAAATAAAATAACATATTAATACTACTTTCTGTTACTTCACGACAACGGCGCCAAAAACTTGATGCGGGTAGATTTAGCATGTAAATTTTGTAAATATTTTTCAATATTAAAAAATATATACTAAATATATCATAATAAATATTCAATATAATACCAACAAAAATACCTTTTATAAAAATAATTTATTTTTAAAACCCTTTCTAAACTGCCAAATTCCCTTTAAAATCACGCAAGTATATCTAGTGCTCATGTAATAAAGAGCTCTAATGGTGTCCTAGATATCAATCCTATAGGAAAGTTGGAAAAAACTATAAGTAATATCTATAAATTTTTTAATAATTTAAAAATGCAGAAATAAAAGTAAAGTGCAAAGTTCGAATATTAACTACTAAAGTGAATGCTATATAAAATGCAGCTGAAAGATCATTAACTAACTTAAGACTAAACTTTCGAAAGTAAAACTACGAAAACTAAAAAAAGTTTTATTGGTGGAAGATTCAAATTTAAGAAAGCATCCTTCCCCTTTACAATGAGTATATAAATTGTTAAGAAATTAAAATCAATTAAAAATATATATATAAACTATTTCATGCTAAATAAGAGCAATCTCATTATTTACCCTTTTTCGAGTGTTATAAAGAAAACTGAAGCATCGGTTTCCAATCAATTGGACCAAATTGGGGATTTTAATCTATAACCTTAAAATCTCTAATTCTACATTCAACAAAGTATATTTCCTTTTTTTTTTAAACTCAATTCCATGGATGACATACTCTCCCATGAAATCAAATTTGACTCTCCCCCTATTGTAGAAATCATAGCCCTTTTCAGAACATATGTTTCTCAACATGTTTTAACATTTTAATTGGCCTGATCAATAACTAAATGAAGATCGGAGTTCAAATCATCACAATTTATTAACATTTAAACCATAGAAAAAAAAACCAAATCTTCACAAAATCATAACTCAAAGTAGGGAGAAAGATAAAGAAGACTACTCAAAATTTATGAGACGGATACAATAAAACAGGGATTTCATATATAGAAAAAAATTTACAAAACAAAAGAAATAGAACACACAACTTATCTCACAATCCTTCCTAAGCAAATCCATAGAAGTTCTCTCCAAGCCTTTCACTCTTTACAAACACACTCAATTCTCTTTAGAAGTGTAATGAAGAAGAAAACTCTCACCTTCCCTCTCCTCTTACAACCCTAGAAGAAAATCTCCTCTCCTTGCCTTTCATGCCACCACCTTCTTGCCTTTTCATCCCCCTTCCAACTCTCTCCAAACTCTTTAAAGTCATCTTCTTTTATTAGGGGATCCCTACTTTCAAAAGGAATTCAAAATTCCCTCCAAATTTTCCTTTAAAAGTCAACTCTTTTGAATTCAAAAGATGTGTCATTTAATCAAAGAGACATATCTCTTCATAAAAAAACCTTATAAAGTGTCCAAATGCATTGGATCACTCCAAGGGGTGTGTAAAATAATTATCACTTTGAAAATTTGTGTAAAATTCATCTCGAACCGCCTTAATACGCAAAAAGTCATCTCTGGCGAATCATGCGCCAAATTTGGTGCATCATGCGCTAGTTCTCTGATAACGACACATCATGAGCCAATCTGGCGCATCATGCGCCAAAATTCCAAAAATTCACTGTTTTAGCTTAAAATTTTGTCCTTTTTGTCATTTTTGCTTCAAATGCCTAAAAAAGCTATGCTTGCAACAAAAACATGAAAATAACTTTCTTTATCACAAAAAATAAGCATAAAATATGTACTTAAAATAGTATATTATTTTGTTGTATCAACTTGCTTATAGACTCATTAATTTAAGTACGGTTATTTTTAAAATAATTTCCAAGATTATTAGGGTTATAATTCAAACTTATCTTAATATGATTATTTGTAATTAGTAATTTGTTTCAATTAAAGACAAACCTATATATGATAAACATTATTGCACAAGAAATGATGCTTGATATTAATAAAGAAGGAAAATGTGACAATGTAATGTTTAGATGTATATTAGAAAATCTCATGATACTATCAAGTGGGAGCTTATCCTAGATGTGATGACAAACCTTGGCTTTAATATGGATTCTTACAATATCATTAAAAGAATATCAGATAACAATTTTTACTATTTATTATTGAATAATAATAATTGTGGTTTTTTCAAAGCTACCCGAGGAATTAAACAAGGAGAAGCTCAATTTCCTACTCTTTTTATCATTACTTTTGGTTATCTCTCAAATTACTTAAATTAGTTATTTACCAATTATCCAAGCATGTGTTTTGATGTCAAAGGAAACTTTATGATATCTCATGTCGTGTATGTTGATGATTTTATTATTTTCTCTAATGTCAACAAGAGATCTATAAAGAAGCTTTGGAAGGATTTGGATCACTTCCAAATTATTTCAAGGTATCTTTAATGTCGTTAAAAATATTTTTTACTTTGCTAAAAATATTTCTATGGAAATGGAATTGGATGCAAGATTTCATGGGGTGTGCTAAGAATGATCTTTTTATGCCTTATGTTTGTTTCTTGATGGATACATGTAAAAGGAGGAATGAGTTCTTTGTTAATTTGGTTGAAAAATTTAATAAATGTATATTTTCATGGGAGAAAGACCTTAATATTTTTAGGGTAAAGTTACACTTTTAAAGAGAATTCACAATTCTATTTCTTTCTACACTAAGCAAATTTTGAAACTTCCTCTTAAAATTTGGAAATGGTTGGAGATTATCTTTAACAAATTCAGCGGGTAAGGAGAAGAACATCCATTAAAGAAGTTGTTCTAAGCTTTGTAAACCTCTTAAAGCTGGTGGCTTGGGNCCCAACAAAAATACCTTTTATGAAAATAATTTATTTTTAAAACCAATTCTAAACTGCCAAATTCCCTTTAAAATCAACGCAAGTATATCTAGTGCTCATGTAATAAAGAGCTCTAATGGTGTCCTAGATATCAATCCCACAGGAAAGTTGGAAAAGACTATAAGTAATATCTATAAATTTTTTAATAATTTAAAAATACAAAAATAAAAGTAAAGTGCAAAGTTCGAATATTAACTACGAAAGTGAATGCTATATAAAATGCAGTTGAAAGATCATTAACTAACTTAAAACTAAACTTTCGAAAGTAAAACTACCAAAACTAAAAAAAGTTTTATTGGTGGAAGATTCAAATTTAAGAAGGCATCCTTCCGCTTTACAATGAGTATATGAATTGTTAAGAAATTAAAATCAATTATAAATATATATATAAACTGTTTGATGCTAAATAAGAGCAATCTCATTCTTTACCCTTTTTCGAGTGTTATAAAGAAAATTGAAGCATCAGTTTCCAATCAATTGGACCAAATTGGGGATTTTAATCTATAACCTTAAAATCTCTAATTCTACATTCAACAAAGTATATTTCCTTTTTTTTATAAACTCAATTCCATGGATGACATACTCTCCCATGAAATCAAATTTGACTCCCCCCTATTGTAGAAATCATAGCCCTTTTCAGAACATATGTTTCTCAACATGTTTTAACATTTTAATTGGCCTGATCAATAACTAAATGAAGATCAGAGTTCAAATCATCACAATTTATTAACATTTAAACCACAGAAAAAAAAATCAAATCTTCACAAAACCTAACTCAAAGTAGGGAGAAAGATAAAAAAGACTACTCAAAATTTATGAGACGGATACGATACAACAGGGATTTCATATATAGAAAAAAATTTTAAAAACAAAAGAAATAGAAGACACAACATATCTTACAATCCTTCCTAAGCAAATCCGTAGAAGTTCTCTCCAAGCCTTTCACTCTTTACAAACACACTCAATTCTCTTTAGAAGTGTAATGAAGAAGAAAATTCTCACCTTCCCTCTCCTCTTACAACTCTAGAAGAAAATCTCCTCTCCTTTTTTTTCATGCCCCCACCTTCTTGCCTTTTCATCCCCCTTCCAACTCTCTCCCAACTCTTTAACGTCTTCTTCTTTTCTTAGGGGATGCCTACTTTCAAAAGGAATTCAAAATTCCCTCCAAATTTTCCTCTAAAAGTCAACTCTTTTGAATTCAAAAGATGTGTCATTTAATCAAAGAGACATATCTCTTCATAAAAAAACCTTATAAAGTGTCCAAATGCATTGGATCACTCTAAGGGGTGTGTAAACTAATTATCACTTTGAAAATTTCTGTAAAATTTAACTTGAACCGCCTTAATATGTAAAAAGTCATCTCTGGCGAATCATGCGCCAAATTTGGTGCATCATGCGCTAGTTCTCTGATAAACGACACATCATGAGCCAATCTGGCGCATCATGCGCCAAAATTCCAAAAATTCACTATTTTGGCTCCAAATTTTGTCCTTTTTGACATTTTTGCTTCAAATGCCTAAGAAAGCTATGCTTGCAACAAAAACATGAACATAACTTTCTTTATCACAAAAAATAAGCATAAAATATGTACTTAAAATAGTATATTGTTTTGTTGCATCAACTTGCTTATAGACTCATTAATTCAAGTACGGTTATTTTTAAAATAATTTCCAAGATTATTAGGGCTATAATTCAAACTTATCTTAATATGATTATTTGTAATTAGTAATTTGTTTCAATTAAAGACAAACCTATATATGATAAACATTATTGCACAAGAAATGATGCTTGATATTAATAAAGAAGGAAAATGTGATAATGTAATGTTTAGATGTATATTAGAAAATCTCATGATACTATTAGGTGGGAGCTTATCCTAGATGTGATGTCAAACCTTGGTTTTAATATGGATTCTTACAATATCATTAAAACAATATCAGATAACAATTTTTACTATTTATTATTGAATGATAATAAATAGGGTTTTTTCAAAGCTACCCGAGGAATTAAAAAAGGAGAAGCTCTATTTCCTACTCTTTTTATCATTAATTTTGGTTATCTCTTAAAATACTTAAATTAGTTATTTACCAATTATCCAAGCGTGTGTTTTGATGTCAAAGGAAACTTTATGATATCTCATGTCGTGTATGCTGATGATTTTATTATTTTCTCTAATGTCAACAAGAGATCTATAAAGAAGCTTTGGAAGGATTTGGATCACTTCCAAATTATTTCAAGGTATCTTTAATGTCGTTAAAAATATTTTTTACTTTGCTAAAAATATTTCTATGGAAATGGAATTGTATGCAAGATTTCATGGGGTGTGCTAAGAATGATCTTTTTATGCCTTATGTTTGTTTCTTGATGGATACAGGTAAAAGGAGGAATGAGGTCTTTGTTAATTTGGTTGAAAAATGTAATAAATGTATATTTTCATGGGAGAATGACCTTAATATTTTTGGGGTAAAGTTACTCTTTCAAAGAGAGTTCACAATTCTATTTCTTTCTACACTAAGCAAATTTTGAAACTTTTTCTTAAAATTTGGAAATGGTTGGAGATTATGTTTAACAAATTCAGTGGGTAAGGAGAAGAACATCCATTAAAGAAGTTGTTCTAAGCTTTGTAAACCTCTTAAAGCTGGTGGCTTGGGTTTGAGAATTTTTAAAGAGTTTATGAAAACCTGCTTTATGAAGTTGTGGATGCGTTATCAAGCTCTGAACTCCCTTTGGGCCTCTTTGATGAAGGCCAATTATTGTGCTAAATCTCACCCTCCTACTATTTCTTCTAATAAAAATAATTTTATTGTTTGGAAGGAAATGCTTAACTTTGTTAGAGATGTTGAGGATTTAATGTGTTGGGACATTCATTATGAAGATTGTAGCTTTTGGTATGAATATTGGTTGGGTACTTTTCCTCTTGCTGATTCTTATGTTGGTTCTTTTGATATTAAGGTTATTTTTGTTGACTGTTGGAGAGACTCCTGTTAGGATGTTGGAGTGTTGGAGAATAAAGTTAGTTGTGTTGGTGCTTATTATATCCCTAATATTTCCAATCAGAATGGGTCTTAAAATCAATCTAAAATTATTGGCTTTGTGGGAGATACTATTTCTAAGAATATTGCAAAATATTTTCGTATTAGTTAGGAGAAAGACTTGAGGTGGATTTGGAATTCCTCGATTAAGCTTTCACAACTTTTTTCTTAGAGATGGTTGCATAACATTATCCCAATTGATGATATATTTAAACCTAAGGAGAAGTATGCTTAATTTGCAGGGATGATGAGGAAACCTTG
>JXCR01023001.1:10415-55004 GCA_002079205.1 Phalaenopsis hybrid cultivar
GGGTAAGGAGAAGAACATCCATTAAAGAAGTTGTTCTAAGCTTTGTAAACCTCTTAAAGCTGGTGGCTTGGGTTTGAGAATTTTTAAAGAGTTTATGAAAACCTGCTTTATGAAGTTGTGGATGCGTTATCAAGCTCTGAACTCCCTTTGGGCCTCTTTGATGAAGGCCAATTATTGTGCTAAATCTCACCCTCCTACTATTTCTTCTAATATCAATAATTTTATTGTTTGGAAGGAAATGCTTAACTTTGTTAGAGATGTTGAGGATTTAATGTGTTGGGACATTCATAATGAAGATTATAGCTTTTGTTATGAAGATTGGTTGGGTACTATTCCTCTTGCTGATTCTTATGTTGGTTCTTTTGATATTAAGGTTATTTTTGTTGACTGTTGGAGAGACTCCTGTTAGGATGTTGGAGTGTTGGAGAATAAAGTTAGTTGTGTTGGTGCTTATTATATCCCTAATATTTCCATTCAGAATGGGTCTTAAAATCAATCTAAAATTATTGGCTTGGTGGGAGATACTATTTCTAAGAATATTGCAAAATATTTTCAAATTAGTTAGGAGCAAGACTTGAGGTGGATTTGGAATTCCTCGATTAAGCTTTCTTAACTTTTTTTAGAGTTGGTTGCATAACATTATCCCAATTGATGATATATTTAAACCTAAGGAGAAGTATGCTTAATTTGCAGGGATGATGAGGAAACCTTGGAGCACATTTTTACTAATTGCAGAGTTTATATATCAGTTAGGAAAGTTGTGTATGCTTTCTTTGACGGAATTTAAGAGGGAAGTTGCATGACATTCATTATCAGCTGCATTCAAAATTGGAGAGATCTGGATAATAAATTCTTTGGTAATATTCCATTTATTATTATTTTTGTTTAATTTTGATGCCATGGAATGAGGTGGAACATAATGGTGTTGTGGTTGATAGTAAAAGTACCTACATAAAAATTTTAAGTTTCATTTTAAAAATATATAAATATGGAATGTTCAATAAGCATCTGAATGGCAATTTGTTGAAGGTGTTTAAGAAATTGATTTTTCCTTCTCTTGTGAAGCTATGATCTACAGTCCTTTTGTCGAAAATATCAAATGATTGATAATATCAAAATCAATGAAGATGAAAGTTGGTAAGAAATTTTTGCATGTATTGGTAGTGTTTGCCGAAATTACAAAGCCAAGTCCTTGGCTTGGTTTGGGGAATCTTTTTTCCTGTTTCTTCTATGGTTGCAGAACCAGATTCTATTGTAAGAGCATTATATGTGACTACGAGAAGTGGTTAGTCACAATTACAAATTGAGATGGACTCACTTGTTTTATGGAAGTATTTGACTCCTTTTAGTGTTGTCTCAAAAAAAGAGAATTTTGTTATTTGGTGCTTTTTTGTAGGTTTCTTGATCATATGCTCATGGAAATGATAATTAACCTATGGATTGGGCTATTAAATTGGCTTGTTCATCTCAAAGCATTTTTGTTTCTCATGCTTTACCTAGTAAATTATCTATACTTTTACATGGTGATTTGATGGATATTACACATTTAAGAATAATTTAATTGTGTTATTTTATTATTTATGTGAGTTGTACGATGTGGAGGAGGTTCTATAGGTATTATCTTATGTGAGTTTTGTTTGGGTGTAGCTAGTACCTCTCGCCAAGTGTTTCTACATTTTTGTTGAAGGAATAAAATTCCCTATGGCGTTTTCTTTTTTAAAAAAATTAACTTGACAAATTCCAATTTACTTAATTATTTATGAATTTTATCTTATTAATTTTAGGTTGAGTCCAATTTCATTTATTCTGGTGGATTTAGATCTTCGGGGCCTAATTTTGATGTTCGGCATTTGAAGTTTGAAGTTTTGATTAGAGTTTTGTTTGGATATATTTTGTGTGAATTTAGTTATCATTGATTTTTTTTAAGTTTCACTTATGGTTCATTTGGTCATTTTTGATTTTGGCGTGTGATGAATTTTTAAGGTTGATTTAATTTTTGTATTTATTTAAGGTTTGGTAGCTTAGTGAATTAAGTTTTTTGGTTTAAATTCCAACTGACAAATTGTATTGATTTTTCTTTGCCTTTGTGACTTTGGTAACTATTTTTCTCTTTAGGGCTATTTGATTTGCAGTTTTAGTGAAGTAGTGTAACTTATTTACATGAATTTTTTAAATTTTCATATTTAATATGCTATAAAAGAAATACCTAATGAGTTAATGTATTAATGGGGTATTCTATTTTTACATTAAAGTTAAAGTTGTTTTTTGGTGTAAATGAATTCCGCTCAAAATAAGCGGAACTCACTGACGTCACAGCGTTGTTCTCCCGCCTATCATATGTGGCCAAGCTCTTAGTCTCTCACGCCTATTGTTGGACCACATATTCTGTAAGGACTCCTAACGTAGAGAACTTTCGGAGTCCAATGAAATCACGTCACGTGGCGGTGACAGAAAAAAAATAAAAATCGGCCCAACAACATAGAAATATTTCCCCCGTGATATTTCATTTTATTCAAGTGTTATTATATGTTATTTGGTTGTTATTGTATTATAGGAATATTCCCAGTGTTATAATAACCAAAAAAACACATAAAAAAATATGAATAAGACCGGAGAAATATTCTCTTGTCTTACTGGGCAGATTTTATTTTATTTTTTATGTCACCGTCAAGTGACATGTTTTCATTGGACTCCAAATGATTCCCTACATTAGGAGTCCTGACAAAGAGTTCTGACAGAATAATTTTTCCGGTTATTGGCTCCCACAAAACTAAAATAAATAAAAGTAATAAAAAAAAAAAGAACGGAACTTTATGTTTTGCTCCGGGACCGGCGAAAGGCTTTTGGTCCCATTCCTTCAATCGCAATGTCGCAGTGGCTCTCGATCTTCCCAATTGCAGCCCATGGCCTCTTCAGTCGCAGAGACGACTCTCCCCTTTCATGGCTTTCAAGTCATAATTTCACAACTTTTTGAGGTTGTGGGAGCTCAGATATCGCTTCTTCAGAAATTCTTAGACTCACTGTTGCTGCTGCAACATGTAATTAATTCTCTGATTTATTGAGTTTCAGTTTAGGTATTTAAGGAAGATTTACATTCATACCATACCACTCAATTCCTTTTCACGGCTAACACCTAAAATTCAAATTTGACAAACATGCCACATTTCCAGTGCATGAAAAAGGTGTACTTCACCATTTTAAAATGGCCGTGTCTTTTTATGTGAAAAGAAAATTTTGGGTGCTATAAATGTAAAAACTGAAAGTTTAGTTGGAAGATATCTAATACATAAGAATTGGTTGATCATACTTTAACCCAATTTGAAGCAGAAACAAGAGTGGTCAAGGCGTCATGCTGATTTTATCAAGGTCATTTATTCCAACCATCACAAATTACTTGATCATCTCAGTTTATATTTCAACTAACAAGATACAAATAACTTGAGTGCTAATGGTAGTAGGTAGGTGACGACGAAGCTATATTTTTGGAAGGCACTAGATAAAAATGTCTAATTATAATGATGCGGGTATTTATAAATATTATTTTCATTAATCCGAATGATGTTAAACCATTATTGCTATCAAGGATATGGAATTTTAAGAGAATTTTTATGCAAACAATTCTGGATTTTCATTGTTTGGTGGAGGGTGCAATTTCCCATAATGCTACGTTTTTTTTTATAAATTAAAATGAAAATGATGAGATAAATAATACTTTGATGTAAATTATATAAAATATTACAAAATATTTTTAAAAATTCATATTTTATAAAAAATAAATTTAATTTTTTAAAAATAAATTTAAATTTTAAATATTAATTAAATCAAAATGAATATTTCAATATTAAAATTATATTAATATAAAAGTTATATAGCTAATTCATGAAAAATAAAAACTTCATATTCTATTTACACAACCAAAGAGCTCATGGTTGCTTAGAATACGGTGTTTTTACTTTACACTCAATGCATCTAACCAAACATAAAAGATAATTATCATGCACTTATTTTACAAATAGCCAAATAATTTCAAAATTTTCATAATACAATGTAATCAAAGTAATCTTCAAATATTTTACATTGCAGTTTATTTTCAGCAAACTAAACAGTCCACCGATGATTTAATTTTGATGACTTCAAGAATTTCAAAAGTTTTCAAAATTCATTTATGATGACTTAAGTTTTCATTTTTTAAATTTTGATGATTTGAGTTTCTTTTTGGATCAACTTCCATTATTTTTAGGATTACAATATTTATGGTTTCTATTAGGAGGTCATCCCTACCTCGGTCTGAAGTTAGCCTTATACCTAATGAGCTTTTTACCAAACCAAAGAAAGGTCACCAGACCTTAGGGGTTCAAGGTGAGCTACCAAAAAGGGAAGCTTAAGCCTTCAATTTTAAAGGGTTGCTAAGGGCATTTTAAATTTATAGCAACTTAAATTGGTCTTGAATGGTTTAATCCAGATCATCTTAACCAAAGGTTGATGATTAATATTTTCATGGAAAATGGCATTTGCCTTCTCTGGCTGAGGATGAAGGAGAGGATAATGAGGAGGGAAGTGATAATTATAAAGATGATGCCCTATAGGTATCAAGTACTTTTTTCTTATTGTGTGTGGGACATTTTTTGTAATATTAATCAAATTGTTTTCAATGATGCGCAATGTCTCTCATATAGCGTAATTATTTCTTAAATATAATTATTTTCATTATCATTATTTATTTCTGCATAAATTTTGTCTCTTGCTTATGGATAAGTATATAATTATAAAATTAGTAATTAATATGTGTGGGGTGTTGTTGACCTCACTTTTGTGAGAAATCACCCTGCACAGAACGCCCAGATCAAAATTGTGCTTTCTTGGGCCTCACAAAGGCAATCTCAAGCCCTCAAGATTTTCTTGAGCTGGTCTATGGTTTTGACCTAGTGATAGACCCAAATTGACGCCCATGGGAAGGGCATACCCTAGTTCGCCCAAATAAACCGAAAATCCTAGGAGCCTTCCTATGAATACTAGAGGCCCCTTTGACCATGAAATTCACTCTAGGAGAGGGGCTTACCTAAATGGATCCTTGGCCTCACCATAAGCCTCCTTAACCCCACCAAACCCTAAAAATTAACCCAAAACCCTAGATCGTCCTATTGACCCCAAAATTTGGCGACACAATGGGGTGGTTAGAACCAATTAAGCCTAGCCCAACTTTTCTTACATCTTGATTAATTGACCACATTTCCATCCTATTATATGTGGTATTAACATCATACCATGTGGTGAACTCAATTTGCACCATGAGGTCAACCCCCATAATTCACTTAATTATATAATTAATTAATTAAGAGGATTATTAAATTTCATTATGGCCTAAATTTTGGGCTAGATCCATTCTATTAGACAAATCCCAAAACACTAAAATCCAACCTAAAGCACATGACTCGTGAAGCCCATAACCCGTTCTTAATGGGTTACCTATGACCCAAGACCAACCCAGCAAGACATGTGGGTGACACTATAAGACAACCCAAGTCAAGTCCAAGCATTAGAGGACAAAACCACAACTTCAACAAGGGGAAGCCACATGGCACTTTGGTTATTATGACCCACTTTTGGAGAGGCCAGACCAGGCTTTATGGAGCCAAGACCATGCCAAAGTTGGCCTTAACCACCCACTAAATGGCTCCTAATTCATGCCAACCTACCACCCATGTCTTCCTCTCCACCATTGACATCACCATGGCCAAGGCATGAGAACATGCAAGACCTCATACCATTACCCAAAGCCTCTAAAAATTCTCTGAAGATCCTCTATAATGTCGCACAAGCATCTCCTTGACATGCCAAGCTCACCCCACTTCTCATATGATTATAAGAGAAGGTCACCCGAGATCCCTAAGTGCACACTGACACGCCACTAACAAATGCTCATCATTTAGCACGAATCTTGAGGCATGCACGGATCTCGAGGCAACCTTTTGAACAAAAAATATTTAAACTTCAATCAAAAGTCATCCAGAGCTCCGATTTCAGTAAAATTATATTCAAACTGATCGGCTCGATGAGACAGGCCCAATGATATAAAAACTAGTTCAATCATAGTCAAATCAGGCTCGGATCAAGTCATTAAACCACTACTACGGGATTTTTGAAGGCATTTTAAAGGTCAAACGGATGTCGAATTTAGCGAGTTTATAGTTGAATCGAGCATCTCGAAAAGACGAATATAATGAGCCCAAGATTGCTCAATTTTGACATCGTTAAGGCACTCAAATGTCCATCAAATTTCATCTGATCAAGTGAAGCTCTCCGGGCCGTCCGATCAAAATGGTTCATATTCCTGTTTTAATTGCACTCAAAACACTATAAATAGAGCCTCACCCCTCACATGAAGAGGATGAGGCTTAATAGAGAACTTGAGGCTTGGAGAAGGAGCTCAAGTCCAAGATCATCCTCGCCATCGTCGATCGATGTCGACCACCACTGACCGTCGACAACGACCGTCGATCACCGCCGACCACCCTTGAACACCGCCGATTATCGCTGACCTCCGTCAACCACCACTTACTAGACATAATCAGTCGACGTTATAACGTGGAAATCTAGTAACCATTTCCCGTCTGTGGGACAAGAGGCATCTGTAATCATCATCTTATAGTGAATTTTTACAACTGGGCCAGGCCCTGTGGTTTTTCCTTTTTACAGGTTTTCCACGTAAAAACTTCTGGTGTTATTACAGCTTGATTCATTTTCATCTGAGTGTGTGTTGAATTTTCGTACAACTCTAAGATGATAATCCATTATACCGCCGCAAATTTTCTAGCACGAATCATTTTGGCGTTGTCTGTGGGAAAGTTTCAACCCCACAACTAAAGTATTTAAGCGGTCTACTACATGACAACCAGACATAATGTTCGTGATAATGGAGAATCCCGCTCCAACGCTCATCGTTCCAGGGAGCAATCACGAAGTCAGGGGCGCATGCTTCTTCGTCTTCCCACCCTGGAAGACGCTATCCTGCCAATGAAGGTGTTTCGGGTCCTTCAATAGAAGTTCAAATGCGTAGAATGGAGGAGTCTCAACTAGAGATTCTACAGCTCCTACGCGGGGCTCAACAGTCGCTGCCTACACCATTGGATGAAATTCGTTTACCTTTAACTCCGTGACGTACAAGAAACATACCGCTCGAAGGAACTCATGTCGGCCCACCTCCACAGGAAGGAACACATCCTTTGTCAGGTTGTGATGTTGAACTCCTAGATACAGCAAGTTCCACTCATCCATCTCGTGCAGCTCACCCAACATCGCCACATCTTCCTGCCATCCCAGTTAATGTCATTCGCAAGGAACTACGATGCCTCTTCCGGGAAGAGTTCCCCTCAGAGAAAAAGGATCGCTTCTACGCTCACCGTAACATTCATGAATTTTCTCCCTTAGCGAATGCGATCCTCCAAAACCCCATCCCAACAGGCTTTAAGCTTCCGAGCATCGATAGATATGAAATGACAACCGACCCTTACGAGCATATTGATCATTATCGAACTATCATGCACATTCAGCGTGCTTCTGATGCGCTCTTCTGTCAAGTGTTTCCAGCTACTCTTAAAGGACAATCTCGAACTTGGTTCTACTTTCTACCGGGGGCACTATAAACACCTTTAACGAGTTTGCCAAACTTTTCACGGAGCAGTTCATCGCAAATCAAAGAATCATCAAGGATTCATCCCATCTCTCGGGAATTCGTCAAAATGAAGGAGAGTCACTAAAAGACTACTTCCGCAGGTTTTCTACTGAAGTCTGACAAATTCCAGGAGTAGATCTAGAGTTACTTAGGGGGGTTTTCCTTGAGGGGCTTCGCCTAGGACCCTTCTACTCATCACTGATGCGGGAGACAGTTTGTTCTTATGCCGACCTTGTCCACTGTGTTGAGGCCCAAATCACTACAGACGAAGCCATCAATGCACATAAGGAACAGTTTGAGAAATTTGGGGGAAAGTACAAAGGTAACACTAGAGATAATAATCAATCTTTGCAATGGAGAAAATCCGAACAACAGAGGAATCTCGACATCCTTCCTCAACCTGCAGGCCAACAAACTGAATATTAACCCAAGAAAGAGTATACACCACTCAACACATCACGTGCTGGCATCTTAATGAATATCAAAGACGAGCAAGCCTTTAAGTGGCCTCACGCCCTAAAACCTAACTCAAGGAATCAAGAATAATACAGTCATTTTCATCAAAGTCGTGGCCACTCCATTGAAGCACGTAAAAAACTCAAGGAAGAGATTGAAAGGTTAATTAAACAGGGATATCTCAGTCGATTTATACAAAATAAACCAACTGGTATTGATAATGCTCCTATTGGGGGGCAACATACACCAAGGCAGCAGCATGGGGGTCAACCAGTCGTAGGAGAAATTCAAACAATTGCTGGAGGCCCATCACTGATTGATCAAGTCCTTGTCACTGTACGAGGTGAACCAATGCAGAAGAAATTACGCATCGAGCCTATAACTTTTGATGATTCCGATTTGGAAGGAGTGCGAGTCCCCCACCGAGATCCTCTCGTCATTAGTGCAGGAATTGGTGAGCCCTTCTATAACGTAAAGAGGATCTTGATCGACAATGGGAGTTCTGTCAATGTTTTGTTCTATTCAACTTTCCTCAGTTTGGGATTAACAAGGGAAATACTTCAACCTGCATCCGGACCATTATATGATTTTGATAATCAACCAGTGAGGGTTGAGGGTACAATAAATCTTCTAGTTGTCTGAGGAGATTTTCCTCGACAGATAACCCACTCAGTTCAATTCATCGTTGTCAAATCAAAATCGGCGTATANTTGGTGGATTTAGATCTTGGCGGCCTAATTTTGATGTTCGGCATTTGAAGTTTGAAGTTTTAATTAGAGTTTTGTTTGGATATATTTTGTGAATTTAGTTATCATTGATTTTTTGTTAAAGTTTCACTTATGGTTCGTTTGGTCTTTTTTGGTTTTGGCGTCTGATGAATTTTTAAGGTTGATTTAATTTTGGTATTTATTTAAGGTTTGGCGTCTGATGAAATAACTTAGTGAATTGAGTTTTTTGATTTAAATTCCAACGGACAAATTGTATTGATTTTTCTTTGCCTTTGTGACTTTGGTAACTTTATTTTTCTCTTTAGGGCTATTTGATTTGCAGTTTTAGTGAAGTAGTGTAACTTATTTACATGAATTTTTAAAATTTTCATATTTAATATGCTATAAAAGAAATACCTAATGAGTTAATGTATTAATGGGGTCTTCTATTTTTACATTAAAGTTAAAGCTGTTTTTTGGTGTAAATGATTCCGCTCGAAATAAGCGAAACTCACTGACATCACAGCGTTGTTCTCCGGCCTATCATGTGTGGCCATGCTCTTAGTCTCTCACGTCTATTGTTGGACCACATATTCTGTAAGGACTCCTAACGTAGAGAACTTTCGGAGTCCAATGAAATCACGCCACGTGGCGGCGACAGAAAAAAAATAAAAATCGGCCCAACAACATAGAAATATTCCCCCCGTGATATTTCGTTTTATTCAAGTGTTATTATATGTTATTCGGTTGTTATTGTATTATAGGAATATTCCCAGTGTTATAATAACAAAAAAAAACACATAAATAAATATGAATAATACGGGAGAAATATTCTCTTGTTACTGGACAGATTTTATTTTATTTTTTATGTCACCGTCAAGTGACATGTTTTCATTGGACTATAAATGATTCTCTATGTTAGGAGTCCCGACTAAGAGTTCTGACAGAATAATTTTTCGTGTTATTGGCTCCCACAAAGCTAAAATAAATAAAAGTAATAAAAAAAAAAGAACGGAACTTTATGTTTTGCTCCGGGACCGGCGAAAGGCTTTTGGTCCCATTCCTTCAATCGCAATGTCGCAGAGGCTCTCGATCTTCCCAATTGCAGCCCATGGCTTCTTCAGTCGCAGAGTCGACTCTCCCCTTTCATGGCTTTCAAGTCATAATTTCACAACTTTTTGAGGTTGTGGGAGCTCAGATATCGCTTCTTCAGAAATTCTTAGACTCACTGTTGCTGCTGCAACATGTAATTAATTCTCGGATTTATTGAGTTTCAGGTTAGGTATTTAAGGAAGATTTACATTCATACCATACCACTCAATTCTTTTTCACGGCTAACACCTAAATTTCAAATTTGACAAACATGCCACATTTCCAGTGCATGAAAAAGGTGTACTTCACCATNTGGCGTTTTCTTTTTAAAAAAAATTAACATGACAAATTCCAATTTACTTAATTATTTATGAATTTTATCTTATTAATTTTAGGTTGAGTCCAATTTCATTTATTCTGGTGGATTTAGATCTTCGGGGCCTAATTTTGATGTTCGGCATTTGAAGTTTGAAGTTTTGATTAGAGTTTTGTTTGGATATATTTTGTGTGAATTTAGTTATCATTGATTTTTTTTAAGTTTCACTTATGGTTCATTTGGTCATTTTTGATTTTGGCGTGTGATGAATTTTTAAGGTTGATTTAATTTTTGTATTTATTTAAGGTTTGGTAGCTTAGTGAATTAAGTTTTTTGGTTTAAATTCCAACTGACAAATTGTATTGATTTTTCTTTGCCTTTGTGACTTTGGTAACTATTTTTCTCTTTAGGGCTATTTGATTTGCAGTTTTAGTGAAGTAGTGTAACTTATTTACATGAATTTTTTAAATTTTCATATTTAATATGCTATAAAAGAAATACCTAATGAGTTAATGTATTAATGGGGTATTCTATTTTTACATTAAAGTTAAAGTTGTTTTTTGGTGTAAATGAATTCCGCTCAAAATAAGCGGAACTCACTGACGTCACAGCGTTGTTCTCCCGCCTATCATATGTGGCCAAGCTCTTAGTCTCTCACGCCTATTGTTGGACCACATATTCTGTAAGGACTCCTAACGTAGAGAACTTTCGGAGTCCAATGAAATCACGTCACGTGGCGGTGACAGAAAAAAAATAAAAATCGGCCCAACAACATAGAAATATTTCCCCCGTGATATTTCATTTTATTCAAGTGTTATTATATGTTATTTGGTTGTTATTGTATTATAGGAATATTCCCAGTGTTATAATAACCAAAAAAACACATAAAAAAATATGAATAAGACCGGAGAAATATTCTCTTGTCTTACTGGGCAGATTTTATTTTATTTTTTATGTCACCGTCAAGTGACATGTTTTCATTGGACTCCAAATGATTCCCTACATTAGGAGTCCTGACAAAGAGTTCTGACAGAATAATTTTTCCGGTTATTGGCTCCCACAAAACTAAAATAAATAAAAGTAATAAAAAAAAAAAGAACGGAACTTTATGTTTTGCTCCGGGACCGGCGAAAGGCTTTTGGTCCCATTCCTTCAATCGCAATGTCGCAGTGGCTCTCGATCTTCCCAATTGCAGCCCATGGCCTCTTCAGTCGCAGAGACGACTCTCCCCTTTCATGGCTTTCAAGTCATAATTTCACAACTTTTTGAGGTTGTGGGAGCTCAGATATCGCTTCTTCAGAAATTCTTAGACTCACTGTTGCTGCTGCAACATGTAATTAATTCTCTGATTTATTGAGTTTCAGTTTAGGTATTTAAGGAAGATTTACATTCATACCATACCACTCAATTCCTTTTCACGGCTAACACCTAAAATTCAAATTTGACAAACATGCCACATTTCCAGTGCATGAAAAAGGTGTACTTCACCATTTTAAAATGGCCGTGTCTTTTTATGTGAAAAGAAAATTATGGGTGCTATAAATGTAAAAACTGACAGTCTAGATGGAAGATATCTAATACATAAGAATTGGTTGATCATACTTTAACCCAATTTGAAGCAGAAACAAGAGTGGTCAAGGCGTCATGCTGATTTTATCAAGGTCATTTATTCCAACCATCACAAATTGCTTGATCATCGCTGTTTATATTTCAAATAACAAGATACAAAGAACGTGAGTGCTAATGGTAGTAGGTAGGTGACGACGCAGCTATATTTTTGGAAGGCACCAGATAAAAATGTGTAATTATAATGATGCGGGTATTTATAAATATTATTTTCATTAATCCGACTGCTGTGAAACCATTATTGCTATCAAGGATATGGAATTTTAAGAAAATTTTTATGCAAACAATTCCGGATTTTCATTGTTTTGTGGAGAGTGCAATTTCTTATAATGCTACGTTTTTTTTGTAAATTAAAATGAAAATGATGAGATAAATAATACTTTGATGTAAATTATATAAAATATTACAAAATATTTTTAAAAATTCATATTTTATAAAAAATAAATTTAATTTTTAAGTATTAATTAAATAAAAATGAATATTTCAATTTTAAAATTATATTAATATAAAAGTTATATAGCTAATTCATGAAAAATAAAAACTTCATATTCTATTTACACAACCAAAGAGCTCATGGTTGCTTAGAATACGGTGTTTTTACTTTACACTCAATGCATCTAACCAAACATAAGAGATAATTATCATGTACTTATTTTACAAATAGCCAAATAATTTCAAAATTTTCACAATACAATGTAATCAAAGTAATCTTCAAATATTTTACATTGCAGTTTATTTTCAGCAAACTAAACAGTCCACNAAGATAATTATCATGCACTTATTTTACAAATAGCCAAATAATTTCAAAATTTTCATAATACAATGTAATCAAAGTAATCTTCAAATATTTTACATTGCAGTTTATTTTCAGCAAACTAAACAGTCCACCGATGATTTAATTTTGATGACTTCAAGAATTTCAAAAGTTTTCAAAATTCATTTATGATGACTTAAGTTTTCATTTTTTAAATTTTGATGATTTGAGTTTCTTTTTGGATCAACTTCCATTATTTTTAGGATTACAATATTTATGGTTTCTATTAGGAGGTCATCCCTACCTCGGTCTGAAGTTAGCCTTATACCTAATGAGCTTTTTACCAAACCAAAGAAAGGTCACCAGACCTTAGGGGTTCAAGGTGAGCTACCAAAAAGGGAAGCTTAAGCCTTCAATTTTAAAGGGTTGCNGTTTTCATTTTTTAAATTGTGATGATTTGAGTTTCTTTTTGGATCAACTTCCATTATCTTTAGGATTACAATATTTATGGTTTCTATTAGGAGGTCATCCCTACCTCGGTCTAAAGTTAGCCTTATACCTAATGAGCTTGTTACCAAACCAAAGAAAAGTCACCAGACCTTAGGGGTTCAAGGTGAGCTACCAAAAAGGGAAGCTTAAGCCTTCAATTTTAAAGGGTTGCTAAGGGCATTTTAAATTTATAGCAACTTAAATTGGTCTTGAATGGTTTAATCCAGATCATCTTAACCAAAGGTTGATGATTAATATTTTCATGGAAAATGGCATTTGCCTTCTCTGGCTGAGGATGAAGGAGAGGATAATGAGGAGGGAAGTGATAATTATAAAGATGATGCCCTATAGGTATCAAGTACTTTTTTCTTATTGTGTGTGGGACATTTTTTGTAATATTAATCAAATTGTTTTCAATGATGCGCAATGTTTCTCGTATAGCATAATTATTTCTTAAATATAATTATTTTCATTATCATTATTTATTTCTGCATAAATTTTGTCTCTTGCTTATGGATAAGTATATAATTATAAAATTAGTAATTAATATGTGTGGGGTGTTGTTGACCTCACTTTTGTGAGGAATCACCCTGCACAGAACGCCCAGATCAAAATTGTGCTTTCTTGGGCCTCACAAAGGCAAGCTCAAGCCCTCAAGATTTTCTTGAGCTGGTCTATGGTTTTGACCTAGTGATAGACCCAAATTGACGCCCATGNAAATCACCCTGCACAGAACGCCCAGATCAAAATTGTGCTTTCTTGGGCCTCACAAAGGCAATCTCAAGCCCTCAAGATTTTCTTGAGCTGGTCTATGGTTTTGACCTAGTGATAGACCCAAATTGACGCCCATGGGAAGGGCATACCCTAGTTCGCCCAAATAAACCGAAAATCCTAGGAGCCTTCCTATGAATACTAGAGGCCCCTTTGACCATGAAATTCACTCTAGGAGAGGGGCTTACCTAAATGGATCCTTGGCCTCACCATAAGCCTCCTTAACCCCACCAAACCCTAAAAATTAACCCAAAACCCTAGATCGTCCTATTGACCCCAAAATTTGGCGACACAATGGGGTGGTTAGAACCAATTAAGCCTAGCCCAACTTTTCTTACATCTTGATTAATTGACCACATTTCCATCCTATTATATGTGGTATTAACATCATACCATGTGGTGAACTCAATTTGCACCATGAGGTCAACCCCCATAATTCACTTAATTATATAANTGACACAATGGGGTGGTTAGAACCAATTAAGCCTTGCCCAACTTTTATTACATCTTGATTAATTGACCACATTTCCATCCTATTATATGTGGTCTTAACATCATACCATGTGGTGAACTCAATTTGCACCATGAGGTCAACCCCCATAATTCACTTAATTATATAATTAATTAATTAAGAGGATTATTAAATTTCATTATGGCCTAAATTTTGGGCTAGTTCCATTCTATTAGACAAATCCCAAAACACTAAAACCCAACCTAAAGCACATGACTCGTGAAGCCCATAACTCGTTCTTAATGGGTTACCTATGACCCAAGACCAACCCAGCAAGACATGTGGGTGACACTATAAGACAACCCAAGTTAAGTCCAAGCATTAGAGGACTAAACCAAAACTTCAACATGGGGAAGCCACATGGCACTTTGGTTATTATGACCCACTTTTGGAGAGGCCAGGCTAAGCTTTATGGAGCCAAGACCATACCAAAGTTGGCCTTAACCACCCACCAAATGGCTCCTAATTCATGTCAAGCTACCACCCATGTCTTCCTCTCCACCATTGACATCACCATGGCCAAGGCATGAGAACATGCAAGACCTCATACCATTACCCAAAGCCTCTAAAAATTCTCTGAAGATCCTCTATAATGTCGCACAAGCATCTCCTTGACATGCCAAGCTCACCCCACTTCTCATATGATTATAAGAGAAGGTGACCCGAGATCCCTAAGTGCACACTGATACGCCACTAACAAATGCTAATTATTTAGCACGAATCTTGAGGCATGCACGGATCTCGAGGCAACCTTTTGAACAAAAAATATTTAAACTTCACTCAAAAGTCATCCAGAGCTCTGATTTCAGTAAAATTATATTCAAACTGACCAACTCGATGAGACAGACCCAATGATATAAAAACTAGTTCAATCAGAGTCAAATCAGACTCGGATTAAGTCATTAAACCACTACTACAGGATTTTTGAAGGCATTTTAAAGGTCAAACAGATGTTGAATTTAGCGAGTTTATAGTCGAATCAAGCATCTCAAAAAGACGAATATAATGAGCCCAAGATTGCTCAATTTCGACATCGTTAAGGCACTCAAATGTCCATCAAACGTCATCTGATCAAGTGAAGCTCTCCGGGCTGTCCGATCAAAATGGTTCATATTCCTGTTTCAATTGCACTCAAAACACTATAATTGGAGCCTCACCCCTCACATGAAGAGGATGAGGCTTAATAGAGAATTTGAGGCTTGGAGAAGGAGCTCAAGTCCAAGATCATCCTCGCCATCGTCGATCGATGTCGACTACCACTGACCGTCGACCACCACCGACCACTGTTGAACACCGTCGATCATCGCTGACCTCCGTCAACCACCACTTACTAAACATAATCAGTCGACGTTATAACGTGGAAATCTAGTAACCATTTCCCGTCTGTGGGACAAGGGGCATCTGTAATCATCATCTTATAGTGAATTTTTACAACTGGGCCAGACCCTGTGGTTTTTTTCCTTTTTACGGGTTTTCCACGTAAAAACTTCTGGTGTTATTACAGCTTGATTCATTTTCATCTGAGCGTGTGCTGAATTTTTGTACAACACGAAGATGATAATCCATTATACCCCACGAATCAGTGAGATTCATGTGATGCCTCAAGATTCATGCATATATTAGATTTTTACTGGAGGCGTATCAATGATATTAGCCTATAATCACTTCTTGCATTATTTCTTTCATGTATGATTTGTAATGGTAAAATTAAGAGAAGTTATGAATTGCCCTCAAGGAGATTCTAACATTATATATTGACATTATAATATTACATGAAGATTCAACACACACACAGAAAAGAAGAGTTGATAGAGGGAAAAATATAAAAATCGTGGGGCCTAGCTCAGTTGACATGATTCCACTATGATTTCTAGCACAAATCAGTTTGGCACCGTCTGTGGGAAAGTTTCAACCCCACAACTAAAGTATTTAAGCGGTTTACTACATGACAACCAGACACAATGTTCGTGACAATGGAGAATCCCACTCCAACGCTCATCGTTCCAGGGAGCAATCATGAAGCCAAGGGCGCATCCTTCTTCGTCTTCCCGCCCTGGAAGACGCTATCCTGCCAATGAAGGTGTTTCGGGTCCTTCAATAGAAGTTCGAATGCGTAGAATGGAGGAGTCTCAACTAGAGATTCTACAGCTCCTACGCGGGGCTCAACAGTCGCTGCCTACACCATTGGATGAAATTCATTTACCTTTAACTCTGTGATGTACGAGAAACATACCGCTTGGAGGACCTCGTGTCAGCTCGCCTCCACAGGAAGGAACACATCCCTGTCAGGTCGTGATGTTGAACTCCTAGATACAGCAAGTTCCACTCATTCATCTCGTGCAGCTCACCCGCCATCACCAAATCTTCCCACCATTCCAGTTAATGTCATTCGCAAGGAACTATGACGCCTCATCCGGGAAGAGTTCCCTTCAGAGAAAAAGGATCGCTTCTACGCTCACCGTAAAATTCATGAATTTTCTCCCTTAGCGAATGCGGTCCTCCAAAACCCCATCCCAGCAGGCTTTAAGCTTCCGAGCATTGATAGATATGAAGGGACAACCGACCCTTACGAGCATATTGATCATTATTGAACTATCATGCACATTCAGCGTGCTTCTGATGTGCTTTTGTGTCAAGTGTTTCCGACTACTCTTAAAGGACAAGCTCGAACTTGGTTCTACTCTCTACCGGGGGGCACTATAAACACCTTTAACGAACTTGCAAAACTTTTCGCGGAGCAGTTCATCGTAAATCAAAGAATCATCAAGGATTCATCCCATCTCTCAAGAATTCATCAAAATGAAGGAGAGTCACTAAAAGACTACTTCCGCAGGTTTTCTACTGAAGCCCATCAAATTCCAGGAGTAGATCCAGAGTTACTTAGGGGGGTTTTCCTTGGGGGACTTCGCTCAGGACCCTTCTACTCATCATTGATGCGGGAGACAGTTTGTTCTTATGTCAACCTTGTCCACCGTGTTGAGGCCCAAATCACTGCAGACGAAGCCACCAATGCACATAAGGAACAGTTTGAGAAATTTGGGGGAAAGCACAAAGGTAACACTGGAGATAATAATCAATCTTTGCAATGGAGAAAGTCCAAACAACAGAGGAATCTCGACATTCTTCCTCAACCTGCAGACCAAAAAACTGAATATCGACCCAAGAAAGAGTATACACCACTCAACACATCACGTGCTAACATCTTAATGAATATCAAAGATGAGCAAGCCGTTAAGTGGCCTCACGCCCTAAAACCTAACTCAGTGAATTAAGAATAATACTATCATTTTCATCGAAGTCGTGGCCACTCCACTGAAGCACATAAAAAACTCGAGGAAGAGATTGAAAGGTTAATTAAACAGGGATATCTCGGTCGATTTATACAAAACAAACCAACTGGTATTGATAATGCTCCTATTGGGGGGCAACATACACCGAGGAAGCAACATGGGGGTCAACCAGTCGTAGGAGAAATTCAAACAATTGCTGGAGGCCCATCACTGATTGATCAAGTCCCTGTCACTGTACGAGGTGAACCAATGCAGAAGAAATTACGCATCGAGCCTATAACTTTTGATGATTTCGATTTGGAAGGAGTGTGAGTCCCCAACCAAGATCCTCTCGTCATTAGTGCAGGAATTGGTGAGCCCTGCTATAACGTAAAGAGGATCTTGATCGATGATGGGAGCTCTATCAATGTCTTTTTCTATTCAACTTTCCTCAGTTTGGGATTACCAAGGGAGATACTTCAACCTGCATCCGGACCATTAAATGTTTTGATAATCAACCAGTGAGGGTCAAGGGTACAATAAATCTTCTAGTTTTCTGAGGAGATTTTCCTCGACAGATAACCCACTCAGTTCAATTCATCGTTGTCAAATCAAAATCGGCGTATAATGTTATCTTCGGGAGACCACTGCAATCAATTTTTGGCGTCGTGACTTCTGTACCACACTTGAAGATCAAATCCAACCCCAGCAGGGATTGGCATCGTGCGAGGTGATCAACAGATAGCACAATCATGCTACCTCAGACAAGCTCAACCACGCCCGTCAATGACACTTAGCATTAAAAACTTTGATCTTCGAGATGAAGATGTATCTCAACGGGCTTCTCCCGTGGAAAACTTGGTTCAAATCCCACTCTCTGATTAACATCCCTCGAGAATAGTGTAGTTTGGTTCCTTACTCTCCGATGAGAAAAGGTCAGAGTATGTAGATATTCTCCGAAGAAACCAAGACAGTTTTGCATGGACTCCAGCCGACATGTCTGGAGTTGATCCAGAAATAATCATGCACTCTTTAAAGGTTGACTCAAACCTTAAACCAGTTATCCAGAAGAAGCGCAGTTTTGCCCCAGACCGCTTACAAGTTATTGAACAAGAAGTCAACAAGCTTCTNCAACCCCAGCGGGGATTGGCATCGTGCATGGTGATCAACAGATAGCACAATCATGCTACCTCAGACAAGCGCAACCACACCCGTCAATGACACTTAGCATTGAAAACTTTGATCTTCGAGATGAAAATGTATCTCAACGGGCTTCTCCCGTGGAAAACTTGGTTCAAATCCCACTCTCTGACTAACATCCCTCGAGAATAGTGCAACTTGGTTCCCTACTCTCCGATGAGAAAAGGTCAGAGTATGTAGATATTCTCTAAAGAAACCAAGACAGTTTTGCATGGACTCCAGCCGACATGTCTGGAGTTGATCCATAAATAATCATGAACTCTTTAAAGATTGACCCAACCTTTAAACCAGTTATCCAGAAGAAGCGTAGTTTTACCCCAGACCGCTTACAAGCTATTGAACAAGAAGTCAACAAGCTTCTCAAAGAAAAGTTCATGCGGGAAGTACACCATTCTGCATGGCTGGCCAATGTCGTCATGGTGAAAAATGCTAATGGTTCATGGAGAATGTGTGTCGATTATACAAACCTCAACAAAGCTTGCTCGAAGGATAGTTTTCCCCTCCTGCGCATAGTTCAACACGTTGATGCCACATCTGGACATCAGATGCTAAGATTTATGGATGCATACTCAGAATACAATAAAATAAAGATAAACCCAATGGACGAGGAGGCCACCTCTTTTCAAACAGATAAGAGCTTATACTGTTATCAATTCATGCCATTCGGGTTAAAAAATGCTGGTGCAACTTATCAATGAATCATGAATAAGGTCTTCAAAAACCTTCTTTGGCGTACAATGGAGGTTTATATTGATGACACATTAGTAAAAAGTTTAGAAGCATCCTAACACATTTCTCGTCTGGAGGAATGTTTCCAACTCCTTCGTCAGTATAACTTACGACTTAACCCGACTAAATGTGCTTTCGGGGTCACATCAGGGAAGTTTTTAGGATTTATGGTTACCCATCGTGGGATTGAAGCAAACAAGAAAAAATCAAGGTGTTGAAAGAAATGGTGCCTCCAAGGAATATCAAGGAGGTGCAACGACTGAATGGTCGTATAGCCGCCCTATCCCGGTTCTTAGCTCGTTCTGGACATAAGTATCTGCCGTTCTTCAAAATATTAAGAGGAGCACGGAACACTGGTTTTGAATGGATAGATGACTTTCAAATCGCTTTCAAACAACTTAAGGCATATCTGGCTTCACCGCCCCTTCTCTCAAAACCCATCCAAGGGGAAATGNTGTAGAGCCGCCCTATCCTGATTCTTAGCTCGTTCTGGAGATAAGTATCTGTCGTTTTTCAAAATATTAAGAGGAGCACGGAACACAAGTTTTCAATGGACAGATGACTGTCAGATCGCTTTCGAACAACTTAAGACATATCTGGCTTCACCGCCCCTTCTCTCAAAACCCATCCATGAGGAAATTTTATTTATCTATTTGGCTATTTCACTTCATGCAATAAGCTCTGTCCTAGTAAGAATAGAAATTACAATTGAGAAACCAGTATATTACGTCAGTAAAGTTCTCTCTGATACAGAAAGTCGCTATCCAATGGCGGACAAGNGTCAGTAAAGTTTACTCTGATACAAAAAGTCGCTATCCAATGGCGGACAAGACTGCACTAGCCCTGGTATTCTCAGCAAGGAGACTTCTTCCTTACTTTCAGGCTCACACTATTAGCGTTTACACGCAACTCCCTTTGAAGGCAATCCTACAAAAAACAGAAGCATCAGGAAGATTAGTTAAATGGTCAGTAGAATTGAGAAAATTTAACATCCACTGTTTTCCGCGACCAAACATCAAGTCACAGGTGTTGGCTGACTTTGTGGTGGGATGTACAGTGCCTACCACTGATGAACCACCCTCTTCTCTTCCACATCCACCTCAGTGGACACTATATGTAGACGGAGCATCTGNGTGGTCAGTAAAATTTAGAGAATTTGACATCCATTATTTACCGCGACCAAACATCAATTCACAGGTGTTGGCTGACTTTGTGGAAGAATGTACAGTGCCTATCGCTGATGAACCACCCTCTTCTCTTCCACGTTCATCTCAGTGGACACTATATGTAGATGAAGCATCTGGAAACTCAGGAGCCGGTGCAGAAATACTACTCATCTCCCCAAAGAATGACATTTTGGAGTATGGACTTCATTTGAAATTCCCGGCCACCAATAATGTTGCTGAATATGAAGCGCTTGTCGCCGGATTAATGCTCGCCATCAACTACGAAGTACAAAATATGATTATATACACTGATTCACAACTTATTGCATCCCAAGTTGAAGGAGAATTTGATGCTCATAACTTACAACTAGTGCAATAGCTCAGTCTGGTAAAAACACTTCTCGCCCAAATTGAAACATGTCAGCTCATTCATATACTTCGGGAACATAACACCCGAGCTGATGCTCTCTCCAAGCTTGCGACTTCAACAAGTGGTGATCTCTATAAAAGGAGATATATTGGGGAGATACATTTTCCTAGCATCCATGGCTCATGGGAGATACTGTCTATAGATGACCCAAGGGAGTCATCTTGGATGGATCCTATCATCTCTTTCCTTCAAGACGGAACACTGCCAAATGATGCTACTACATAAATTCGCATCTGACGTATGGCTGTCAACTTCATTCTTATAGGCGATGAATTGTATAAGAAAGCATTTGTAGGTCTGTATCTCAAGTTTCTTCTTCCATCTGAAGCTGATTATGCTCTACGAGAAGTTCATTTTGGAATATGTGGGGAGCATCTTGGTGGCAGGGCACTTGCTCTTAAAATAATGAGGCAAGGCTTCTATTGGCCCACGATCAAACAAGAGGCATTAGAGTTTGTGCAAAAATGCAAAAGTTGTCAACTACACTCCAATCTTACACATGCACCGCCAGTGGAACTCGCATCTTTTCTAAGTCCTTGGCCTTTTGCTCAATGGGGGGTAGATATCATGGGACCATTTCCGATAGCTACTGGACAACGAAAATCCATCATCCTAGCTGTCAACTACGTCACCAAATTGGTAGAAGCAAAGCCGCTTGCCAAGATCACTAAGGCCAATGCAAAACAGTTTGTCTGGAAAAACATCATCTGTCGCTTTGGGCTTCCTGCGAAGATTATCACTGATAATGGGACTCAATTTACTGGAAGGGTTTTCACATCATTCTGCAAGGATCTTCACATTCAGTTGGTACACACTGCTGTGGCGCACCCCCAAACAAATGGACAAACTGAGGTGACGAATCGTACTGTGCTCAAAGGATTGAAAACTCGACTTGAGAAGGCTGGGAGACAATGGGTAGATGAACTGGACAACGTCCTTTGGGCCTATTGCACAACTGCACGTACTCCAACTAGAGAAACTCCAAATAACTTGTGTTTCGGCATTGAGGCTGTTATCCAGGTTAATATCGGAGTTCCAAACCCATGAGTTAAGACTTTCGACTCAGATAACAATGAGGAAAAACTCCGACAACATTTGGATCTCCTCCCAGAAACACGTGATGTGGCCCATCTTAGAGCTTCTTCCTACTGCCAGAGAGTTGCTCGGCACTTCAATCGGAGAGTCAAGCCTCGACGTATCTCCGTCGGTGACCTGGTCTTGCGTAGTGTTGAAGCCACCGGTCATGGTCCCCAACACAACAAACTTTCACCTATCTGAGAAGGCCCATATATAGTAACAACCATGATCAAGCCTGGAACCTTTAAGCTCAAGAGTTCAGATGGGAAAATCTTACCTCAAACTTGGAATGCAGAAAATCTTCACAAGTACTATCAGTAATACCACAGTCATGCAGTCCACATATGTTATTGCATCGCAACTCATGCATAATTGATGTATCTTAAATATTATTCACTTACTTTCCCATACATAAAGGATATCTTTAGAAAGTATAATGGCTCATCCTCGAGTCACATCATGCTCTCGACCCGAGAAATACACAGTTTTGATTGTATCTTAGTCAGAGCACGATCAATCCCAGGGAGATTTGATCTAACCTCTGGGTTAACATTGTCGAGTTTTTACTCCGATAAACAATCTTGAATTGGTTAACAATCCTTGGTGGGCTACACCTAACCCCTTCCACACAGGTTCATAAGTGAGAAATGCTCCGACAGACAACCTCGGATGGGTTAATAAGTCATCAGTGGACTTTTGTTGGCTCCTCCTGTGCAGGTTAAATCATCAAGTAAAACTCTGATAACTAACCTCAGCCAAGTAAAATGTTGTTGATAATTTATTCCCACGGTAACCTTCTCACATACTAGATTTTCTAAATGATATCTTCTATCACTGTGACATGAAGATATTTGGGGGGCAAACATCTAACAAAATAAGTTGATCGGCATGCATCACTAGTACAACATCATTTTGACAAAGTTAGAAAAAAAAATAACAATATCTGTGTTGTTAAAGCAACATGACAAAAGCAAATACGCACCAAACATTAAAAGGAAGAGTAAATCACTAATTGACATCAATGTTCTCCTCTGCCACTTCGTTGTCATTGAAGAACACCTTATTTAGTTCACTCTCGATGTCATCACCATCAGAGTCTGAGGAAGGGTCCTCTGAAGCCTTGCTTGGAGTGAGGCCCTCAACAATAATCCCGGTTCGACGTTGTGCCGCTCCCCGGATGAATCCTTCTTCAGTGAACCATTTTTGTTGCTCCTTTACCTCAACATCAAGTACATGATCACGAGCTTCTTGGACATGGTCTCGAATGATAGTTTTGAACTTAAGAGATTTCATGAAGTTTTCAACTGCTTTACATTTAATTTCTGAAATATCGATATCTTTTGCGGAACTCAAAAGCCGGATCTCTTCTTCTTAGGCTGACACTTTCGACTTAAGGGCTTTCACGCTCTTTTTACTTTCACAAAGGCTGGCTCTTGCTTCCACCAACCCTTCCCGAGTTTTCTCCAGATCCTGAAGCTGCAACGAGAGGGAGGTTGCCATTGTTGAAAGTTCTGTCCTACACTCTGTTAACTGTGATTCCAAAGATGTAATTTTTTCAACCCCAGATTCAGACCGACGCTTGTACTCGCCCTGAAAATATTTAATCTTAACGAACTCGGAATTCCAGTTTCTCAATGCAAGTCCTAGCCCCTGCTGGTTTTCCACTATCTTATCCACCTAGAAGAAAAAAGAATTATGAGTTAGAGAGATGAAATAATTGTATAATAGCAAAAAATGAGAGAAACTTACAAAACTCTCGCCTTCTAGGAGCCCACTACATTAATGAAACAATATATTTTCAGGAACGTGAATACTTGAAGGGCTTAGCACAGGCTCCCGTGAGTTTTCAGCTTTCTTTTGTTTCTGAGGCAGTACTTGTCATTCATTGCTCGTTGGGAGCTGCTTTGAGGATTCTGCAAGGGCTAGCTCGGAAGATCTCTTCTTAGATTTCTTTAACGCTACAACTGTTGACCGTTCAGGGTGGAAAGAAAGCTTGACCTTGAACAATGAGTTTTCACTCACAAATTCGTAAATGTACTGTATCTCAAACAACAGTTCCTTCATGTCAGGAAATCCCAACATCTGCAATATTTCTTCTTCGGTAATATAAGGAGAGACTGACAATTGTTGAAACCTTCCTCGCTTCTCGCAGAACCCCCAATCATTTTTTGCGAAGAAGAATTTTACAGACCATTGTCTTATCGGTTCCTTTAGACAGAAATCCAACGCCTTATGCTTCAACAACACACGATCATGTGTATCAGTAAAGAACCCACACAGTATTGCCAAAATTGTAGGTGTTAACTTCAATCCACGAATCCTGAAAAAAACTGTCAACCTTATAATGACTGTCACCACTCGACAAGATAACTGAGCAACGCAAACCCCGAACGTCTTCATAATTTCGATAAACTCAGGTGCTGGAGGAAATCGTAGGCTAACTTTCAAGGCAGCCTCATAAATAATAACATACCTAGAAGGTGGAGAATATGTTCGATCAGTTGAAGTCGGTAACTTCACTACCATTTCGTTCGAGAAGAAATACTTCTTTCTAAAAAAAAATCAATTCGCTCTTCGTCACAGTCGACTCTGCTTCCTCCGATTTTTGACTTTTTCCCTGGATCTTAGCACAACGAGATTCTCCAGCTGTCGCAATTTCAGCAACACTTCGCTACAAATCTGCACCGCAACACTTTGCCGCAACTCTTCGCCGCAAATCTGCACCGCAAGACTTCGCCGCAAATCTGCACCGCAACACTTTGTCACAACTCTTCGCCGCAAATCTGCACCGCAAGACTTCGCCGCAAATCTGCACCACAACACTTCGCCTCAAATCTATACCACAACACTTTGTTGATACTCTTCGTCGGAACTCTGCACCGCAACGTTCTGCTTCGCCGTAACTTTTCTCTGCAACTCTTTGCTTCGTCGCAACTTTCCGCCTCGACGCCGCAACTATTCCGCTTCGCCGCAATACTTTGCTCCGCCGCAACTACTCTCCGCAATGTCAGATAATTTTATTCTCCTCCTCACTTGTGATTTTTTCTCTCTTCCAATACCTCTATTTATAGGCATCATATGAGACATAGCATTAAATACACACTATTAAAAAAATATATAATAATAATGAAAAAGACTTTTCATTTCATATTCCTTTAATTTTTTAGCTTTTCAAATCTTTTTTTACTATTAAAAACAATTAAAATTAAAACAACTGATAATTAAAATAATTTAACAGACCATTTAACTACCTACAGCCGGACCCTTGGCTTCCCAGCCGAACCATACCGCTTCCGCTTCCTGCTATTCGCATCTCCCGTAGTTTTGTTTGGCGTTCCAAATTCCCGTGCAAAAGCAATATTATATTTCATCACATAATCGGATTATGAAAGCAGGAGCATTTATTACTAAACCGGTAATTATTTATCACAAAACCTGTAATAAAAATGCCAACGTGACATTCAGAATTATCACATATATATATATATATATATATAGACACACTATGCATCTTGATATTTTTGGAGGATGAAATTGATCTCGCCCGAAAATTGGGGGGCAACTGATACGCCACTTATAAATGTTCATTATTTAGCACGAACCTTGCGACATGCACGGGTCTCGAGGCAACCTTTTAAACAAAAAATATTTAAACTTCAATCAAAAGTCATCCAGAGCTCTCATTTCAGTAAAATTATATTCAAACTGACCGGCTGAATGAGACGGACCCAATGATATAAAAACTAGTTCAATCAGAGTCAAATCAGACTCGAATCAAGTCATTAAACCACTATTACAAGATTTTCGAAGGCATTTTAAAGGTCAAACGGATGTCGAATTTAGATATTTTATAGTCGAATCGAGCATCTCGAAAAGACGAATCCAACGAGCCCAAGATTGCTCAATTCTAATATCGTTAAGGTACTCAAATGTCCATCAAACGTTATCTGATCAAGGGAAGCTCTCCGGGTCGTCCGATCAAAATGGTTCATATTCCTGCTTTAATTGCACTTTAAACACTATAAATAGAGCCTCACCCCTCACATGAAGAGGAGGAGGCTTAAGAGAGAACTTGAGGCTTTGAGAAGGAGCTCAAGTCCAAGATCATCCTCGTCGTCGTCGATCGCCGTCCACCACCACTGACCGTCGACAAAGACCGTTGACCACCGTTGAACACCGCCAATCATCGCTGACCTCCGTCAACCACCGCTTACTAGATGTAATCAGTCGACGTTATAACGTGGAAAGCTAATAACCCTTTCCCGCCTATGGGACAAGGGATATCTGTAATCATCATCTTATAGTGGATTTTACAACTGGGTCAGACCCCGTGGTTTTTCCCTTATTATGGGTTTTCCACGTAAAAACTTCTGGTGTTATTACAGCTTGATTCATTTTCATCTGAGTGTGTGTTGAATTTTCGTGTAACGCTAAGACGATAATCCATTACTCCACCGTCGTGAATTTTCTAGCACGCATCACACACTAACCTCCCGACTCAATCTCCTAAACCTATTTCTCCTAAAAGATAAAATACTCCTCTTCACTTAGGCAGTTGATCCACACTATTTTCAGGCCACCCCCACCACTAGCAAACCTTAATTTNGCATCTGTAATCATCATCTTATTGTGGATATTTACAACTGGGCCAGGCCCCGTGGTTTTTCCTTTTTTACGGGTTTTCCACGTAAAAACTTTTAGTGTTATTACAGCTTGATTCATTTTCATCTGAGTGTGTGCTGAATTTTCGTGCAATGCTAAAACGATAATCCATTACTCTACCGTCGTGAATTTTCTAGCAAGCATCACACACTAACCTCCCTACTCAATCTCCTAAACCTATTTCTCCTAAAAGGTAATATACTCCTCTTCACTTAGGCAGTTGATCCACACTATTTTCAGGCCACCCCCACCACTAGCAAACCTTAATTTCTCCACTCAGATTTGAGGCTTCTTGAGCCCTCCAAGCTTTCCCAACATTAACCTGAGCCACCAGTTGGTCTAGCTCATAGCTAGGACCAATTTCAGCTCAAATTGAAAAAAGGAGGATGTTTGTGGCATCAAGGCGAAGATCTCTGTCAAGCCCAACTAAGGCCACACCTCTTGTGACATGGTAGGAGTCAAAATCCCTAAATTTAGCCTTAGGTTTGGTTTTTTCTTAANCGAGCCCTCCAAGCTTTCCCAACAATAACCTGAGCCACCATTTGGTCTAGCTCATAGCTAGGACCAATTTCAGCTCAAATTGAAGAAAGGAGGATGTTTGTGGCATCAAGGCGAAGATCTCTGTCAAGCCCAACCAAGGACACACCTCTTGTGATATGGTAGGAGTCAAAATCCCTAAATTTTGCCTTAGGTTTGGTTTTTTCTTAATGAAACTGAGCAATGCTTGTCCACTGAACCATATAGATAGTCTAGTCTAACTTAGATAAAGCTATATGAATAAACCTCAAATGATTTTGTTGAGTATCTAAAGAGATCTCAAGGCTTGATTGTGGAAGGTTTTTGGTTCTTTGTCTCGTGGGGACGATGAACAGGTGTCTTTTTGGTGTAAAAATTTAATTGTTCTTTTAAATATTATTTTTAGAATTTTACAAGTTTGAGTCAGATTTGTGTCAAAAATTTCTAACGGTATTATCTTCGATAGGTTCTCTCACAATTTGATACGTTTCAAGACTAAATGATATCCAGTTAGTTGTTTACGTAAACAATGACATAGATTTTTGTACACCAAAAGTAGAACCAATGTTTGTAGTTGACGTTGTTTTTTGCAAAGGATCTGTCGACACCATTTATAGTCGAAGCTGTCAGACGGTAAGGCCAACACAAATAATTAGCATAGGATTATTTTGATGGTAATTGCATTAACATCCCTAATTTTCGTGTGGACCCAATATCCAATGCAAATTCCACGCTAAAGCTATTTTGGGTTGGATTAACTTTGTTTTACCGATNGGATTTGTGTCAAAAATTTCTAACGGTATTATCTTCGATAGGTTCTCTCACAATTAGATACGTTTCAAGGCTAAATGATATCCAGTTAGTTGTTTACGTAAACAATGACATAAATTTTTGTACACCAAAAGTAGAACCAATGTTTGTAGTTGACGTTGTTTTTTGCAAAGGATCTGTCGACACCATTTATAGTCGAAATTGTCAGACGGTAAGGCCAACACAAATAATTAGCAGAGGATTATTTTGATGGTAATTGCATTAACATCCCTAATTTTTGTGTGGACCCAATATCCAATGCAAATTCCACGCTAAAGCTATTTTGGGTTGGATTAACTTTGTTTTACCGATGGACTTTTCTGACGCTAACATGAAAAATTCTTGCGTGTTACCTTTGTAATAGTTCAAATGTATCTAAAGTATAATTCTTCTTGTAAGAAATTAGTTCATATTGTTATAACAATTNTGAAAAATTCTTGCGTGTTACTTTTGTAATAGTTCAAATGTATCTAAAGTATAATTCTTCTTGTAAGAAATTAGTTCATATTGTTATAACAATTGGTTAGTTCCAAATAATAATTTTGACTAAAGATCTGCTTAAATTGTTTTAGATAAAAGAAGAAAAACGGTTGAAGCAAGCTGCAGCTATGAAATAATAGAAATAATAATAAATGAATAAATTAAGTTACAGAAGACTTGCCCAAGTAAGTACAGAAAATTTCAACAATAAATTGGGAAGACAATTCTGGTTTGACTTGGATCTCAAAATTTATTACTCGATCAATTTATAGCGTATTTATAATCATAACACATTAAAAACCATTCTATTGGTTTGACNTAATAATAATAAATGAATAAATTAAGTTACAGAAGACTTGCCCATGTAAATACAGAAAATTTCAACAATAAATTGGGAAGACAATTCTGGTTTGACTTGGATCTCGAAATTTGTTACTCGATCAATTTATAGCGTATTTATAATCATAACACATTAAAAACCATTCTATTGGTTTGACATGAGGGAGTTGGAGGTATAGGGTCCATTTGGGACAGTTTATAAGTGCGGGCGGCGCTTTTAAAACACCGTCATACTGTTTTGTTCGCGCGTTTCACCAGTTTATCCGAAACTGCGTTTGAGTTTTTACACTAAACGCAGGCCGCTGGTCGACCCCTGTGGTCGGCCTGCGTTTCAGGATAAGTAGCTTATCCTGAAACGCACANGTTTGGGACAGCTTATAAGTGCGGGCGGCGTTTTCAAAACACCGTCATACTGTTTGGTTCGCGCGTTTCACCAGCTTATCCGAAACTGCATTTGAGTTTTTACACTAAACGCAGGCCGCTGGTCGACCCCTGCGGTCGACCTGCGGGCTGCATTAGTAGCTTATCCTGAAACGCACAAGCTGCCCCCAAACGGATCCATAATGAACTTATCCTGAAACGCACAAGCTGCCTCCAAACGGACCCATAATGAGGCGAGGTTGAGCGTATTGGAGCTTGTAAGGGAGTATTTTTTTTTTCACTTTTATTTTGTGCAGCAATTGTTTGCTATTATTTGATATATTTTTTCGTTAACATTTCACATATTCATCACAATAGATAAATGATAACTGACTAAGTTAAAGTTGCTAATTTTTATTTTATTAATGAAAATAGTCAAAAAAAAATAAAAATAAACGTCAAGTTATAAATAAAAAAAAACTTAGCTTACTCAAATTAAAATTTATAAAAGATGATTCATAAAGTAAAGNACAATTGTTTGCTATTATTTGATAAATGATAACTGACTAAGTTAAAGTTCCTAATTTTTATTTTATTAATGAAAATAGTAAAAAAAAATAAAAAAAAATGTCAAGTTATAAATAAAAAAAAACTTAGCTTACTCAAATTAAAATTTATAAAAGATGATTCATAAAGTAAAGTAATAATTATTCTCTTAGAATTAGAAAATGCATCTATATTCTTTATTAGGTACAGAGGCCGGTCCAAATCCCATACGCAGAAGTCCTTCGCTTTAGCAGTTGAATAAAGAATGTTAAGACTTCAACATTTTCGGTGGCAGCACAAGTCAAGTGTTAGGCCGCGATTATATTTTTTTCCAAACAAATATTGACTAATTAGACAATAATTTAGAAAATAGAGGTGTGCATTTGTGGTANGAATATCCTTTGTGAATCAAAATCATTAATTATTATTTTCTTAATTAATTTTTAACAATTATACGAACATTCTTTTTTATTCCATGACGGTCTTAATATAGTCACTAGATAGCTCTACCAAACATTTGGAAGTTATTGATACAAAAATTATTAATATCCATCACTCATCAAGCATACTTTAGTGCATTTAAAATTAGACCTTTACATGCTCATACATAGTTGATCATAGTGAATAGGAACATCCAAACCTCTTCTCTTTTGCTTAATTACTTGTTTGTATAATATAATTGATCATGAGATTTCATGTGTATTGCATAGGGATTTTTCCATGACCTCTGGCCTGAACCAATATCAATTTTCTAATATGTCCTCAAATTTATATTAATATTTGGTAATATCCAACCACAAACCTTTGTTATTTAGCTAAGCCAATTTCACAGTATAAAGATCATCAAAATCATAAATGCAATGACCCTAATTGGCCTTTAAGAAAGACTAAACTTTATGTAGACCTTTGTAAACTAATTTAATCCAATTAAATTCCATGGCTTAAAATTTTTTTTTCTTATGATGCTTAGATTATGTAAACTCTTTAAATTCCAATTAGCTTCATTAGAATTTAAAAGCTAGTCTGACCAAATTTAAAATCATAAATAGTGGGTGAAAAAATTTGCTGTAAAATATTTTAATTCTATAAAATATGTGCAAACCAGTGGAACGAATGATGGAATTTTTTTGTTAGTTATTGTTCATGGAATGCACCGTTCATTTTTTTTTTCTTAAGTTATTTCACTGAAAATAAATAAAAATCAAGTGGTTCATCCGTAACTTGTCTCTAAAAGTGTTAGCAATAGAAATATCATACTAAAAGATTTTCAGTGTACAAAGCCTTTAGTTTTATTTTTGGTTAAGGAGGTTTTTTGGAAACCATATTGATTCGAAGATTTAATAGTTTAAGAAATCAAAAAATGTTAACAAAAGTAATATACTATATTGAAAAAAGAAACACCACTTTATAATGGGTTCATTTATTTTTTATTTTTTGGATTTTTGCAAGTTCTACGATTAAAACCAACAAATCTTTCTCCTATCTATTATGGAGCCTAAAGAAGATTAGATTAACCTATAACAAACTTCCTATAAGGGCAGACCTCTATAGTTAATTACATCTACACTAAGTAAAGTTATTTAATAACACTCTCGACTAAGGTTGTTTTCTTCCATGATTATCAAAAACGAAAGGTGTAAAAGTGGAACAACTATTTACGGAACCCAAAGAATGAAGAGTAGAAGTTGTTGACGATCATGGGAAGCTTAGTGACACCTCAACTTTCTTATTGCTTAGCTTTANGAACCTTGAGGCATGCACGGATCTCGAGGCAACCGTTTGAACAAAAAATATTTAAACTTCAATCAAAAGTCATCCAGAGCTCCGATTTCAGTAAAATTATATTCAAACTGACCGGCTAGATGAGACGGACCCAATGATATAAAAACTAGTCCAATCAGAGTCAAATCAGGCTCGGATGAAGTCATTAAACCACTACTATAAGATTTTCGAAGGCATTTTAAAGGTCAATCAGATGTCGAATTTAGATAGTTTATAGTCGAATCGAACATCTAGAAAATACGAATCCAACAAGTCCAAGATTGCTCAATTATGATATCGTTAAGGCACTCAAATGTCCATCAAACGTCATCTGATCAATGGAAGCTCTCCGGGCCGTCCAATCAAAATGGTTCATATTCCTGCTTTAAATGCACTTTAAACACTATAAATAGAGCCTCACCCCTCACATGAAGAGGAGGAGGCTTAAGAGAGAACTTGAGGCTTTGAGAAGGAGCTCAAGTCCAAGATCATCCTCGCCATCGTCGATCGCTGTCGACCACCACTGACCGTCGACCAAGACCGTTGACCACCGTTGAACACCGCCAATCATCGCTGACCTCCGTCAACCACCGCTTACTAGATGTAATCAGTCGACGTTATAACGTGGAAAGCTAATAACCCTTTCCCGCCTATGGGACAAGGGATATCTGTAATCATCATCTTATAGTGGATTTTACAACTGGGTCAGACCCCGTGGTTTTTCCCTTATTATGGGTTTTCCACGTAAAAACTTCTGGTGTTATTACAGCTTGATTCATTTTCATCTGAGTGTGTGCTGAATTTTCGTGCAACGCTAAGACGATAATCCATTACTCCACCGTCGTGAATTTTCTAGCACGCATCACACACTAACCTCCCGACTCAATCTCCTAAACCTATTTCTCCTAAAAGATAAAATACTCCTCTTCACTTAGGCAGTTGATCCACACTATTTTCAGGCCACCCCCACCACTAGCAAACCTTAATTTCTCCACTCAGATTTGAGGCTTCTCGAGCCCTCCAAGCTTTCCCAACAATAACCTGAGCCACCATTTGGTCTAGCTCATAGCTAGGACCAATTTCAGCTCAAATTGAAGAAAGGAGGATGTTTGTGGCATCAAGGCGAAGATCTCTGTCAAGCCCAACCAAGGACACACCTCTTGTGATATGGTAGGAGTCAAAATCCCTAAATTTTGCCTTAGGTTTGGTTTTTTCTTAATGAAACTGAGCAATGCTTGTCCACTGAACCATATAGATAGTCTAGTCTAACTTAGATAAAGCTATATGAATAAACCTCAAATGATTTTGTTGAGTATCTAAAGAGATCTCAAGGCTTGATTGTGGAAGGTTCTTGGTTCTTTGTCTCGTGGGGACGATGAACAAGTATCTTTTTGGTGTAAAAATTTAATTGTTCTTTTAAATATTATTTTTAGAATTTTACAAGTTTGAGTCGGATTTGTGTCAAAAATTTCTAACGGTATTATCTTCGATAGGTTCTCTCACAATTAGATACGTTTCAAGGCTAAATGATATCCAGTTAGTTGTTTACGTAAACAATGACATAAATTTTTGTACACCAAAAGTAGAACCAATGTTTGTAGTTGACGTTGTTTTTTGCAAAGGATCTGTCGACACCATTTATAGTCGAAATTGTCAGACGGTAAGGCCAACACAAATAATTAGCAGAGGATTATTTTGATGGTAATTGCATTAACATCCCTAATTTTTGTGTGGACCCAATATCCAATGCAAATTCCACGCTAAAGCTATTTTGGGTTGGATTAACTTTGTTTTAGCGATGGACTTTTCTGACGCTAACATGAAAAATTCTTGCGTGTTACTTTTGTAATAGTTCAAATGTATCTAAAGTATAATTCTTCTTGTAAGAAATTAGTTCATATTGTTATAACAATTGGTTAGTTCCAAATAATAATTTTGACTAAAGATCTGCTTAAATTGTTTTAGATAAAAGAAGAAAAACGGTTGAAGCAAGCTGCAGCTATGAAATAATAGTAATAATAATAAATGAATAAATTAAGTTACAGAAGACTTGCCCATGTAAATACAGAAAATTTCAACAATAAATTGGGAAGACAATTCTGGTTTGACTTGGATCTCGAAATTTGTTACTCGATCAATTTATAGCGTATTTATAATCATAACACATTAAAAACCATTCTATTGGTTTGACATGAGGGAGTTGGAGGTATAGGGTCCGTTTGGGACAGCTTATAAGTGCGGGCGGCGTTTTCAAAACACCGTCATACTGTTTGGTTCGCGCGTTTCACCAGCTTATCCGAAACTGCATTTGAGTTTTTACACTAAACGCAGGCCGCTGGTCGACCCCTGCGGTCGACCTGCGGGCTGCATTAGTAGCTTATCCTGAAACGCACAAGCTGCCCCCAAACGGATCCATAATGAACTTATCCTGAAACGCACAAGCTGCCTCCAAACGGACCCATAATGAGGCGAGGTTGAGCGTATTGGAGCTTGTAAGGGAGTATTTTTTTTTTCACTTTTATTTTGTGCAGCAATTGTTTGCTATTATTTGATATATTTTTTCGTTAACATTTCACATATTCATCACAATAGATAAATGATAACTGACTAAGTTAAAGTTGCTAATTTTTATTTTATTAATGAAAATAGTCAAAAAAAAATAAAAATAAACGTCAAGTTATAAATAAAAAAAAACTTAGCTTACTCAAATTAAAATTTATAAAAGATGATTCATAAAGTAAAGTAATAATTATTCTCTTAGAATTAGAAAATGCATCTATATTCTTTATTAGGTACAGTCCTTCGCTTTAGCAGTTGAATAAAGAATGTTAAGACTTCAACATTTTCGGTGGCAGCATAAGTCAAGTGTTAGGCCGCGAAAAAGTATATACTCATGTTTTTTTCCAAACAAATATTGACTAATTAGACAATAATTTAGAAAATAGAGGTGTGCATTTGTGGTACACGTGTTTATCATTTGCATTCGTTTTTGAATTAAGAATTTTCTAACCTTTGGATACCCTATGAATTTCTTAAATTAGTGTTGAAAATTAATTTAATTAATATAAAAATTACAGTATGCTTACGATTTTTTTTATGTAAGGTAAAAGACGAGCAACAAAATTGTAATCACAATTCGCATACGAGGAAGTGAGAGGAAAAGGGGGATATAAATATATTCCTGAGGCGGAGACTTTGTAATTTTTCACCATAAAGCTAAATTAAACGGCAACTTTAACCAATTTTTTGGAAATCTGACCGACTGGCTTTCTAGCCGAATTTAATGACCAAAGAACACTCAATATTGTATGTAACTACTATGGGAATGTGCCTCAAATAGTTTTTGAAAAGTTTTTCAATTCACTCCTTATTATCATATGTTGATATAAATATTGTATAAATAATTATGATTAATCTAGAACCAAAAACTAAAGGCATATAAAAATCTCAAATAAATTTTTGGGCTGGGAAATTGATAAGGGTTTAGGCCATTTTTTTTTATTTGGTTAGTTTTCTTATTTGTTTATTTGATATTATTATTATTTTTGGAAATCTCGATTCACACATCTCCATCTAATAGGACTAAACATGAAATACAACTTGTATCCTAATTTCATCTCCAAATAAGCACAGAAAAAGATTGCTAACTAAATCACTCTTTTTGCTCTGAAATCCAAATAATAAATGAAAATGCATGTACATAGTATGGTGAGAATTTGAAGTTAACCTGCTCAAATCAAATTCAAGAAAAAAAATATCCAATATATATGGAGTGTTAGTTTGGTATTATTAGCATACATTCTTATTGCTCTTCTTTTCATTACTTAAATCCCCTTAAAAATTTTGGCTAAATATACTAGCTCTTGGAAGGAGGTGATTGATGTCAAATAGAGGTACGGTATTTTATTATCATCTTTCATGCACAAAAAAGTTTATAACTATGTACCCCTCCCCTTGATATTACTTGTATTTCATACTTAAGTTGAGGTAGTAAGTGATGTATCTTGTTACTATTTAGTACTTGAATATCCTTTGTGAATCAAAATCATTAGTTATTATTTTCTTAATTAATTTTTAACAATTATACGAAAATTCTTTTTTATTCCATGACGGTCTTAATATAGTCACTAGATAGCTCTACCAAATATTTGAAAGTTATTGATACAAAAATTATTAATATCCATCACTCATCAAGCATACTTTAGTGCATTTTAAACTAGACCTTTACATGCTCATACATAGTTGATCATAGTGAATATAACTTACAATAGGAACATCCAAACCTCTTCTCTTTTGCTTAATTACTTGTTTGTATAATATAATTGATCATGAGATTTCATGTGTATTGCATAGGGATTTTGCCATGACCTCTGGCCTGAACCAATATCAATTTTATAATATGTCCTCAATTTTATATTAATATTTAGTAATATCCAACCACAAACCTTTGTTATTTAGCTAAGCCAATTTCACAGTAAAAGATCATCAAAATCATAAATGCAGTGACCCTAATTGGCCTTTAAGAAAGACTAAACTTTATGTGGAACTTCGTAAACTAATTTAATCCAATTAAATTTCATGGCTTAAAATTTTTTTTTATTATGATGCTTAGATTATGTAAAACTCTTTAAATTCCAATTAGCTTCATTAGAATTTAAAAGCTAGTCTGACCAAATTTAAAATCATAAATAGTGTGTGAAAAAATTTGTTGTAAAATATTTTAATTCTATAAAATATGTGCAAACCAGTGGAACGAACACGGAATTTTGTTAGTTATTGTTCATGGAATGCACCGTTCATTTTTTTTCTTAAGTTATTTCACTGAAAATAAATAAAAATCAAGTGGTTCATCCGTAACTTGTCTCTAACAGTGTTAGCAATAGAATAATAGACTAAAAGATTTTCAGTGAACAAAGACTTTAGTTTTATTTTTGGTTAAGGAGGTTTTTTGGAAACCATATTGATTCGAAGTTTTAATAGTTTAAAAAATCAAAAAATATTAACAAAAGTAATATAATATATTGAAAAAAGAAACACCACTTTATAATGGGTTCATTTATTTTTTATTTTTTGGATTTTTGCAAGTTCTACGATTAAAACCAACAAATCTTTCTCCTATCTATTCTGGAGGCTAAAGAAGATTAGATTAATCTATGACAAACTTCCTATAAGGGCAGACCTCTATAGTTAATTACATCTACACTAACAAAAGTTATTTAATAACACTCTCGACTAAGGTTCTTTTATCTTCCAAAAATTTTTATTTTTTTTCCATGATTATCAAAAGCGAAAGGTGTAAAAGTGTAACAACCATTTACGAAACCCAAAGAATGAAGAGTAGAAGTTGTTGAGGATCATGGGAAGCTTAGTGACACCTCAACTTTCTTATTGCTTAGCTTTAATGATTTTGAAAGAGATTTTTTTTATCCTTAATTAGTTAGCATTTTATTATAATTTTAGGTCCTACATCACATGATATATGAAAGTTGGAAAGCCTAGAAGCAAAGATTTATGTCCTGACTAGATGAAAAATCTCAAAAGTCTAAAACTGAAATGAAATTTCTTGAATGAAGTAAAATCATGGAAACCTAATCTATAAGAAGAGAATGCACAACAAACAAAATGCAATGAATTTATAACCTCGATTAGAAAGAGGTGTCATTAAAACCAACAAAATGTAGTAAGAATATTGTTGACTTCACTTTTGGCTGAGATCTAGTCTCTTCCATAGAAGCCTAGGGTCTAGCCATATGACTTTTATGTTGAATATTCCTAGACCCTCACCATTAGAAATTCTAAAACTCTTCTTTGCTCATATTGAATTTCCTCCTGTTGGTTCAGACCTGTAGAGCTTATTAGATGGAACCAATATGAGGGAGCTCAAGGAGAGTCCCTACAAGGCTGTTTGGCCTAAGGGTTAACCCTGGGTGGTGTGGCCATGGTCCTACACACAAACACACTTCCACTTTTGGCCTAAACCCTAACATACACAAGCTTAACATTTGTCGCTACATTTTTGGAAACTCTTGTGGAAGGTCCCCCAAACCTTTATCCCTAGGCTACGGTTAGGCTAAGACCAACACATGGAGGATCCAAGATGGAAGTTCCCTTGGTCTTATGGCTCAAAAGAGGTAATTTTATGATTAATGATATGCCAAACAAAATGTACAATTTTATGTATACTTTTTATGTTTAAATTTAGTGATTTTGCAATTTAGAGAATAATATTTTCATGTTTTGTTGCAGGTATATTGATTTTAGACATTTGGAGCAAAAAAGAGTGAAAACGAAGAAATTTGGAGTCGAAATGCAATTTTTCATCATCCAGGTGCCAGAGGCGCCATTTTACAGAGAGTTGGCACCTGAGGCACCAAAATCTAGGGAACAGCACGAAACTCCAACAAACTGGCACTAGAGGCACCAGAAGAAGTACCAGAGACGAATTAAAACGTATTATGGAGGTTATTGATTATTTTTGAGAGGTTCTAGATGCCCCAAGTAATTCAAACACCCCATAGAGTGGTTCAATGCAACTAGACACTTTGTAAAGGCTCTTGAATGAGGATATATGTATCTTGCATGAAGAGATTGGTCTCTTAATGTGAAGAGGTGTGCCTCTTGGGAAAAATGAAGGAATTTTGAATTTTTTGAAGAGAAGGCTGACGCCCTCGTTAAAAGAGGAGTCTAGTGTGATCTAAGGGGGTGTTGAGGAGAGTTTGGCGTGCGAAGTAAGAAGTTTTGGAGAGGATTTTATTCTATAGATGTAAGTGGAGAGGGAAGGTCAAAGATTTCTTCTTCATTACATTTCTAAGAGAGAATTCAGTGTGATTGTATGGAGTGAAAGTGCTTAAAGGGAACTTCAAGAGATTTGCTTGAGGAGTGTGAGTTAAGTTGTGTTCTTTCCTTTCTTTTTATTTGTAAACTTGTTTTTATATATAAAATCATTGTTTTGTCCTATCCTTCTCATGAATTATGAGTAGTCTTCTTTATCCTTCTCCATACAATGAGATTTGATTTTGTGAAAAATTAATTTTGTTATGTAAGGTTTTAAATGTCAATAAATTGTGATGATTCAAACTCCTTTTATAATTTAATTTTTGATATGGGCATTTGAAATGTTATAATTTGTTGAGAAACGTAAGATCCAGAATGGCTACACATTCTACAACAAGGTAAGAGTCACATTCAATTCCATGGGTGAGAATGTAGTCCATGGGGTTGAGTGCAAACAAATTGTGAAATATAATTTGATGGGCACAAAATTTGAGATGTTATGGTGATGACCTAAAATCCCCAATTTGGTCTAGTTGGATGGAAACTAAAGCTAGATTGTTAGCTCTTAGGGGAGAGAGAAGTGGGAGCTCTGGAGTGGGAGCCATTATCCTCTTAACCTAATCACTAAATTAGGGACCAAGTCAATGTTCTTTATGCACTTTCAGATGGTAAAGAATAATATTGCTCCTATTTGACACAATACAATTTTATATATAATTTTAAATGATTTTAGTTACTTCACAATCCATAAACTCATTGTAAACGCGAATGATGCTTTCTTAAATTTGAACTCTTTGTTACAAAATTTTGTTTAGTCTTAGTAAGCTTAATTTTGAAGCTTAGAATGTGGCTTAGTTACCTTAGTTTTTTTAGATGCATTTCATTTAGCATACATTAAATTTACTTTAGATTTATTTTTCTTACTTAAGTCTTAGTAGTTTGAATATTGTGTTTTACGTTATAACCATAAGAATTTCCAACTCCCTGTGTGATCGTTATTTAGGACTTCATTAGATCTCTTTATTACGTGAGCGATACATTAATTAATAAGGTTTGACAGTTTAAAGATTTTAGAATATTCAATTATTTATAATGAAGTGATTTTTATTGTGATTGATTTGTATATTTACTAATTGTGCTGTCGTGGGTGAGTTGTAGTATTGAAGGATATTTACAACGCATACACAAAAACTGGCCATCAAGTTTTTGGCGCCATTGTAAGGGAGTAACAATAAATTACTTTACAATTTAGATGAGTTTAATTTAATTGAAAAACCAAATAAATTGTAATTTAATTATTATTTTTATATTTTTAGTGTGTTTGCTTCCTTTAATTGCTTACTGTGTTTGTGTATGCATAGTTTAAGATCTGAAGGTTAAGTACATTACGATTTAGAGTTAGATAGAATTATTAGAAAAATTTGTAAACAGCAAAAAGAGTCACAAAATTTGAACAAAATGCCTACAAACTTAAATAATCCAGACATTGAAAATGAACATCATTAGAGACCTTTGAGAGATTATGCTAATTCAACAGTAGATGAAATTCATTTGAGTATACAAAATACTACTATAGCTGCTATTTCATTTGAGCTTAAAACTGCTATTGTCTAAATGGTACAAAATAATCAATTTGAGGGAACATCAATTGAAGATCCTAACTTACATCTTACTAGTTTTCTAGAATTGTGTGCTACATTTAAATAAGATTGAGTGTTGAATGATATCGTCAGACTTAGACTTTTTCCTTTTTCATTAAGGGATAAAGCTAAGATGTGCTTAAACTCGTTAGCACCTGAATCTATCATAACTTAGGGGGACTTATCAAAAAATATTATCTAAATATTTCCAACCTTCAGAAATAGCTCAGCTTTGAAATGATATCACAACTTTTTATCAGTTGGAAGGAGAATCAATTTATGAAGCTTGAGAATGATTTAAAGATCTCCTTAGGAAGTGTCAGCACAAGGCATTACCATATTTGTTAATAATTCAAAATTTTTATAATGGATTGGTTAGATCTCTTAGATCTACAATTAATGATGTTGCTCATGTGTCATTAATGTCAAAAGCATTTGATAAAATATATTCTTTAATTGAAGTGATGACTATTAATAATTTTTAATGGCCCTCTGAAAGGGTAACTCAAAAATGAGTTGCTAGAAATCATGATTCTTGATGCAATATCAATTTTGGCTGCTTAAATTGCTTCAATATCAAAGAAGATAGATTAATATGGAATGAATTATTCTCAATCACCTACTGTGCTTGAATAAAATTCATTGGGACAAGTGTTAGATTCTCAATCTTGATATGAAACCTTCAATGCAATAAACAAGCGAACTAATAATCCTTATTCAAATTATTATAATCCTGCTTGGAAAAATCACCCTAATTTCACTTGGAGTAATAATAACTCTAATGATGTAAATTCGTGATTGGGGAAGAATCCTGCAAACCCATTGGGAAATTCCAACAACCAGGGGAACATTAAATATAAACCTTATTATCCTCTAAGTCTTAATTGCAATTCACAGAGTAGGGAGAAAAAACTTTGAATCGAAGATTAATATATACAAAGTCAATGAGCTGCAATTAGAAAGATGGAAAATCAGTTGGGTTGTATTGCTACTACACTTAACAATAGACCTCCAAGAACTTTGCCTAGTAATATTGAAGTTAATCGTACAAATCAAAACAAAAAGCAAATCAAGGCTATTCAACTAAGAAGTAGAAAATAATTAGATATAAAAGTTCAAAAAGAGATTAAATTTTAGGAAGAATGGGTGAAAAATGAAAATTCTTGCAAAGATTTTCATCTTGAGTGAGAATATCCTATTAAAACAATAAAAATTACAGTAGAAAGACCACTACGTCCATTTCCTCAAGGATTGAAGCTATATAGTATTAAGATGAGGATATAATTCAAGATAAATCTATAAAAGTGAGTAATGAAGAATTAGAATATGTTCATGAACAATTTAAACTGTTAGATCCTACGGATAGTAACAGAAATTTGTTTTCTCTTATTGTAAAATCTCCTCAAATAGAAATGAAAACACTTCCTACACAATTAAAATATGTCTTTTTAGAAGATTTATCTACATTACCTATTAACGTATCCTCATGATTAACTGAAATGCAAGAACAAAAGTTGTTGGAAATGTTAAGAAGAACTGAGAAAGCCTTTGGATGGACGTTATCTGTTATCGAAGGAATCAATACTTCGATTTGTATGCATAAAATTTTATTGGAAGAACATTATGAACCAAAGGCTAATAGTCAAAGGAGATTAAACTTGATGATGAAAGAAGTTGTTAAGGAATAGATTTTAAAATTTTTAGATGCTGGAATAATATATCTTATTTCAAACTATGTTTAGATGAGTTCAATTCACTGCATTTCAAAGAAGGGGGAGCCACTCTTATGATAAATGAGAATAATGGATTAATACCAACAAAACAAGTCACTGGATTGTGAATCCACATTTATTACTGAAAATTAAATTTAGCCACCATGAAAGATCACTTTCTTTTATCCTTTTAGGACCAAATGTTGGATAAACTAGCTGGGCACAAAATTTTTTGCTCTTTTGATGGAGATACCGACTATCATCAAATTCATATTGCTGTTGAGGATTAATAGAAAAAAAACATTTACTAGTCCTTATGGTGCTTTTGTTTTTTGACGAATGTCCTTTGGTTTATGTAATGCAGCTGCAACATTTCAAAGATGTATGATGTTAATTTTCAATTATTTATTTTAAAAAGGCATAAAAGTCTTTATGGATGATTTTTCTGTATTTGGAACATACAATTAAATATGTTTAAATCATTAGAGAAAGTTCTAGAATGACGCGAAAAGATGAAATTAGTATTAAACTAGGAAAAATGTCAATTCATGGTTGCAGGATGAGTTGTACTTGGGTATAAAATTTCAGAAAATGACATGGAAGTAGATTCGACAAAAATTTAAGTTATAGCTAATCTACCTCCACCTATCACTGTAAGAGGAGTTAGAAATTTTTTAGGTCATGCAGGTTTTTACAAGCTATATATAAAAGATTTTTCAAAAATTATAAGGCCTTTATGCCAACTTTTGGAAAAAGATACAATTTTTTTTTTAATCAAGAGTGCCTTAATGCCTTTGAAACATTAAAAGAAAAATTAATCACTGCCCTTATAATTGTTTCACCTGTTTGAGAGAAACCATTTGAACTAATATGTGATGCAAGTAGTTATGCAATTTGAGCTATCTTAGGACATAGATATGACTAATTTTTGAAGTTAAATATTATGCTATTAAAACTCTAAATGTTGCTCAAATTAATTATACCACCACTGAAAGAGAGATATTAGCAATTTTTTATTCTTTCTATATATTTAGGTCATAGCTAATTGGAGCTGAATTTGTTGTGAATACATACCACTCTGCTATTTAATATTTGATGCACAAGAAGGATGCAAAACCAAGATTAATTAGATAGGTACTTCCAATGCAAGAAATTGATTTTGTGGTAGTATTTAGAAAAGGATCTCATAATAAAATAGTTGATCATTTATCTAGCCTAGAATAAGAAGAAACATGTGATCTTGAAATTGAACTTAATGAAATTTTTCTTGATGAACAATTATATATTATTAAGGAATGGAAATCATCATGGTATGTTGAGATTATGGAATGCATTGTTAGTGGTATTTTTCCATATGGATTGACAAATTCACAATAGAGGAAATTTATTCATGATGCATAATTTTACTTTTGGGATGACCCATATTTGTACAAGCAATGTAAAGATGTAGCTATGTGGAGATGTTGGCCTTATAAATAAATTATCCAAAAATGTCAAGATTCTGAATTTGGGGGTCATTTTAAAATTGATAAAACTGTTCATATAATTTTACAATCTGAATTTTATTGGCTTACTTTATTTAGAGATATTAATATATATATATATAAGAATATGTGATCGATGTCAGCAACTAGGCAATATTTCAAAAAGAAATGAAATCCCCTTGAATTTTACTTTTGAAATTGAAATTTTTGATGTTTCAGGATTGATCTTTATGGGACTATTTATACCTTCATTTAGAAATAACTATATTAATTGCGATAGAGTATGTACCAAAGTGGATTAAAGCAATAGCTTTACCTCGATGAGATGCTCGCAGTGTTTCACAATTTTTTATTAAAAACATTTTTACAAGATAAGGAATGCCAAGAGTAATCATTATTGGTGGAGGATCCCACTTTAGAAATAATCGAATTGAAAAGTTAGTGGAAAAGTATGATATTATCCATAAGATTGCAACTGCTTATCATCCCTAGACTAGTGGTCTAGCAGAAGTATCTAATCATGAAATTAAAAAAAATTTGGAAAAAAGTTGTAAATCCTAATAAAATGGATTAGTCTGCTAGAGTGGATACTACATTATAAGTTTATAGGATAGCTAGTAAAAAACCAATAAAAATGTCCCCAAATAGATTAATTTTTGGAAAAACTTGTCACTTATTGGTAAAATTAGGGCATAAAGCTTATTGGGCTATTAAGAAGTTTAATTTTATTTTAAGAGATGCTGGTGAGAAAAGATTGTTGCAACTGAATGAGCTTGAAGAAATTAGGAATGAATCTTATGATAATGCTAGGATATATATAGATAAAATGAAACAATGATATTATTGAAAGATAACAAAAAAAGAATTTCTACCTAGATAAGAAGTATTATTATAAAATACAAGATTGAAATTATTCCTTGAAAAATTGAAGTCTAGATGGATAGGGCCATTCACTGTTGTAAAAGTCTACCCCTTTAGAGTTGTTAATAATGAAGATTCCAAAATTGAAAAGATATTTAAAGTGAATGGGCATAGACTGAAACCATATTTTGATGGTCAAAGGTCAAAATTTAAAGAGACTGTAAAGTTGGGTCCAGAGTAAAGACTGAGAATGTCGGGGTGACGACATTAAATCAAGCACTTTATGGGAGGCAACACATAATTATCTATGCTAATGTTGTGAATCTATTTTTGTAAGTAATATATATATATATATATATATATATATATATATATATAT
>JXCR01023001.1:55218-76827 GCA_002079205.1 Phalaenopsis hybrid cultivar
TATATATATATATATATTATTTATGCTCTCTTTATGAATTCTGTGTACTTGAGGGACTTAAATATTAAGAAAATACATTAAAATATCTTTACGTACCGAAATTATATGGAAGATTTGAGAGTTATTTGGATTTAAAGCGAAATGGTGCAGAAATCTGAACTGGCACTAGAGGTGCTATTTTACAAAGTGTTGCGCTAGAGGTGCCAGAAATTGGTGCTAGAATAGTTGCGATTACCAGAATAATTTTAGAATATTTTAAAGGTATTTTTGGTGGTTTTTTTGGAATTTCTTTTTAATAACTCCTAAAATCTATGTTTTAGAGTTATTTAAGAGGGTAAGAAGAAAAAGGAACTCACCATTTTCAAATCCTATGGCTTCTAACTCTATAGAAACCTCTAGATATAATATTTTCAATAAGAGATAGTTCATCAGTTTTGATGCACAGAAGTTATATGATAAAGTTCATGTGAAGAAGAGATTAATCAAGGAATGTGGATTTGTGAATCGACGATTCAACACCCCAAGTACTTGTGTCGAGGAGATTATTGTGCAGAGACGCTGAAAAGTGTTGTGCTATACCACTGCTGTAGTAGTTGTTCATGCGGTAAAAGAGTTTTATGCTAATCTTCATGGAATTAACCATGGAGTTGTCTATGTTTGAGGTAGGTGGGTACCATTTAATCCTTCAACAATAAATGACTTGTTTATGATAGAAAATGTCCCTATTTGTCATTATGCCAATTTGGTCCCTACAAGAGATAATATGAATGAACACTATCAATTCTTTACTGATGAAGATGCAAATTTGGAAACAAGAGATAATGGACATGTATGTTTTTCTTTATCATTATTAAATCCTGTCTCGAAGACATGACATTTCTTTATTTCATTAAAATTTCTTCCTATCATAAAAATCGGTAAAGTGATTAAGGAAGGTGGTATTTTGAATAATCGTATTTGAAATGATAGACCTATTAATGTGGGTGCTTTAATTATAAAATATATTTTGGGTTTGATTATAAACAGATCGAATTATGGGCTGAGACATCCATCTACCATATTCCTATTATGCAGCTAGTCACAAGTGACTTATAAAAGTTGGGGAAAAGTGCTTGTCAACACTATTTAGGGGGGTCCTGTGGAAGCTGTCAGTTACCGGACTCAGAATCCCGTCGCCCACTTCGGAGGGACATTTATTTTACATATATGTTTAATTCTTGAAAAAAAAATGAAATCAAACTGATTTCATATATTTTAAAGTTTAGGTGAAAGAGCCTTACACCTCAAGCTATGTATCTATCTCGAAAGATAAATACATGACTTGATAGTGAGGCTCAATAAAATAAACTAAGAAATATATGACATCCGTTTGGTCTATGAAACAATTTTATTATAATCCGACAAGTTCCCTTATTTAATATAAAAAATTAAATAAGGTTTATATTAAGCTGGGTTCTTGAAGTTTCTTATAAAGGCAACCCGTTATAGTTAATTACATCTTAGATAACCGAAGTTACCTAAGAAAACTCTCGTTAAAAAATTAAGGGATATTGTCTTCAAGAATTTTAAAGTATAGAACTTTTCAATGGGATGAGACAAGAGAATGACTCAAATTTGGAACATATTTTTAGAATCCAAGAACTTGGGGATGGCATGAATTATGAGAACCTCGGTGACTTCCCAAGCTATCCTATGGTTTGGTTTCAATTTAGAGGAGAAATATTTGAATGTTTCATCTTGCCAGTTTTATTAATTAGAGTTTACATTTGTGTGAAACGATCACACAAATAGCTTGAAATATGTGAGGATTTATGTCGTGACAAACGACAACCTCTAAATCCTAAAATAAGTTAGGGCTTATATTGTATAGTAGAGCCATACAAAGGCCTAAAGGAAAGTTAAGGATTTATGTTGCACTAGGCGGACAACCTCAAAGTCCTTTGGCTTGTTGTTTAATTCTATAGGATAGTTTAGCTACTGTAGACATACTTTGTTGTTGAACATGGTCATGCTACCCACAATGCTAGCTCCAAGCTCCTTGTTGTAGCTAATTTAAGTTTTCCAATGTGTCAAGTCATAATGTAAAATCAAGTGTTTCCTAAGGTTATGTTTTTTTAAATATTATGGGGAATGTTAAAGTTGATCAGAGTGACAACGGTTAGAATCCTACGATTCCCTCATTCTGACACCACTATTTTTGTTTGGATTCACTTAATCTAAATAAATTTTTTAAACTCAACTTAATGAATTCCATACTTTCATTTAGACAGTGGAAATCTCATTAGCAACCGTAGGCTACCTCCTCCGAGGGATTCCCAATGATCCGATAGAGATGTTTTAATTTTGTTGCATTTTTTGTTTTGTTTTGTTTGTGATTAAATTTTGAGTTGTCTTATATTTTGATTATTGTAGCGGTGAATATTAGCTTGTTTATTTTTTTATTTTTGTTTTTAACATGTAGGGTGAACTTAAGCATGCAAGAAAGAAACAAGAGGTACGAAAAGGTAAATGTAATAACTTAAAAGCATACCTTTTGATTCTTTCCACTCCTACACCTGAAAGGTTAGCTTTGACAATATGTATATAATTTTACAAGCAATTCAAATTGTAGAAGTAGATGAAGGTATAGGTACAAAACCCCAAGTCACGACTTTATTGAGTCTCAGAAGATCTTAGCGGATGATTTTAGAACAAAATATAGTAAGTTCAATTTTACCTTAAAAATACTCAAGAGATCTCAAAATGCTCGGAGCATGAACCTGAATCACTTTGATGACTTCTTGAAATATTTTGAGTTTGTTTTGAACTTGTCGTATTGTTTTATTAATCATCCAAGGTTAAGCTAAGGTTATGTCATTGCTAAAGGAAACTTAATATTTTATTTATCCCAAGGTTAGGACACTCAATTAATCAATTGATATTTCATTTAAGAGTTATTTGGGTGGGTTCCCTTAAGGCAGATTTGAGTCATTAAAGGTTTTGGTACCCACAAATAAAAATGGGCTTGTAGTGTAAAAAGGTGTTAATCATCAATCATGTTACCTTCTAAATCCAATCAAATGAGTTTAAATGTCTAGCCTAGGTCACTACCAAACCCTGAACAATCACAATAGGTGAAATGGTAACTAGCAAAATTTTGATTTAAATGACATGCATTCTTATTGAATGATAACATTGTCATCATTTATGGGCTTATAATCTAATGAAATACTTTCTTCCTAACTCGAAACCATCACTTGAGATTCATTTAATTTTGATTGACTTCCAAGTCATGGTGATGAAGGAAATTACAATTTTGATCTTATTATAGAAAAGGTGGCAAGTGAGTTCTTACCTTTTAATCCCCTTCTACTTCAATCATCCAAAACTTCATTATGGTCAAAATTACCCATTTTCCCTTTGTTAATCATAAATTTTGATTAAGTCACCAAAATCTAAAGTTACCCCTTTGCCATTGAGGCTCTTCACCTCATAACTCATTAATCAAAATTCAAACGACTTTGAGATATTTTAGAGTGTCCAGTCCATGGATCAATTAAAACATCAGAGGAGAAAATGTGGATTTTCAAAATTTAATTTCATTTAAATAATTAGTTAAATTTAGAAAGTAGTATTTTCAACATTGACTTACTTGACTATCCAAAATAAAGTTTTATTCATGAGAAAATTATTAGTTGTCCCCTTAGGTCAGAGAAACCCTTAAACAAAATTTCATGATTTTTTGAATCAAATCTTTAATTTAATTTTTTATTAATTTTTAATGATTTAATTTGAATGAAAAAGATGTTTTAATTACAAAAATTATTTTTTATATTTTTATTAAATCTCTCTGAGTCAAAAGAACTCAGAGAAATAAATTTTCAACTTTTATGTTTTTTAATTTATTTACTATAATTATTTTAATGACATAAATAAAAAAGTGAATTTTAAGCCTTTATAAATTTATTTTTAACTTAGAGAAATTAGGAAAAAAATATTTTAATGTGTTTCAAGTGATTAGGAAACAATTAGGAACATTTTGAAATATTTTGTACTTTTGAAATTTTTAACTATTTTTAATCTAAAATATAGGCCAAAAATCAAGTATTTTATCAAAAATGACTTTTATTTTTCATAAGTGCTCCTGATCACAAGGAAATCGGAAAGCCAATTTTCATAATTTTCTTAAGTGTAATTAATTTGATATAATTATTTTTGTACAAAAATAAAATATTTCTTGAAAAATCAACTATAGTGCTTAAACTTAATCAAATAAAATTTAAATTTTTACAGTGGGTTAACATGATTTTTATGCACAATGTGGAATTAATTTTGTCAATCTTGATTAGTGTTTAATTTACATAAATTAAACTAAGATATATACATTTAATTAACTATAAGAATGTAAAAAATAATTCAAATCATAATGGCATTTTTCCTAAGCTTCTCTGACCATAGAAAACCTACTAAAATTTTTCTCATAATTTTCCAAGTGGTATTTTAATTTAAATAATTAAAATAAGTCAAAATAACCATCTTAGCTTGAAAATTAAGGTTAGAAGCATAGAGATGCCCTTTGACCATGAAAAAAATCAGAGAACATCCCCTCTGTCATGAGGAACCAACCCTCAAAATTTCAAGCTATGGTGAGCAATGTTTGATCATAATGAATTAGAATACTTCAAAGATTATTTAATTCATTAAAAATTAGAGAGTCAACAAATAATTTTTAGTTTTAGTCCACATTATTTTCATATGTTCAATGGACAAGAGGGTTATTTTATTTTATTTTTATTATTTTTCTACAGAAAGATATAGATTTTTTAAGTTTAGGCATTTAAAGAAATCCAAAAAAATCCATATTTTTCTACTTAAACACGCGGAACCACCTCATCCTCGTTCACGTTGAACTTTACACGCGGCACTCCGCTATTCGATGCCGCCAGCCACTTAAGCTGTCACGCAGCCCGCCTTTTCCTTCTAAGCGTACATCTGGCTTGATCTCCTCCGTCCATTGAATAAATGCATGATAAGACAACTCCCTTTCATCATCTCTAAGTGTCCAAACTCGAGAACCATTCACACTAAAACCTTAACATCTTCATCTAGACTCAACCAAATTGCATGGGGTTTGTTTTTGTACCTTCATCTACTCAAGACAAGCATATTTATACGGCTTATAGGGTATGAAATATAGTAAATATGTATGGAGAATCAAAATAGGCTCCATTTAGGGTTGAGGTTCAATACCTTTGTCTAAAAAGGGAGGTCTCAATCAGATGATTGTGGCATCTTGGGTTGGGTCCAATGAACCTCAAGATGAAGTCTCAGGCCCTAATGACTTGTGTAGCTATGATTTCAATCAAGCTTGATTTCAAGTGTTAGTCTAAAGCTATGTTAGAGGCTGTTTAGGTTGGAAATTTTGTGGGGAATCAACTCCCCTCACTCTGGGGATGGTGTGTGCACAGTTAATTGACATTTGTTTGAGCGTGGAGCTGTAAGGAAATCTGCTTTGGTTTTCCCTGAATTTTGAACTCAAAATTGAGCTCTCACAGGGGAATCCAGTGGGAAAAAATTGTGGGCTTTAGCTTAAAAGTTCTTAGAGAGTGTCTGCCTTTATTTTCTGAATTTAGAAATTTAGCACAGCTCTATCCTTCATTACTTTCAGATGATTTGTTGGCAATAATTTAGCAGAGATGAAGTAATGCCATACTTTTACATGATAAGTTATCATGGAAGTGAAAAAGTTAACCTTCTTATTATTCATAACTTTCCATTCTCCTCTTCCATCAATAAAAAGGCAATCACTCCATCTAGTGATGAATCGATCATCACAAATGTAGTGTATTCACAATAGAATACAATTCTCAATCCATAAAATGCATTTATTCTCTCTCCAGAAAACTCAACTTGCTTACCTCTCACAAGGATGAGATCCTCAGTAGTGAATTGCAAGTTAGCATAGAACTTCTAAATCATAAGCACAATAGCTATTGTAGTGAAGTAGCAAAATCTATCCCAATTTGTGGCAATGATCAAACTCTCAATCTCGTCACCCGGGTTAGCAAATGCCCATTCCTGGATCAATTTTCTTCATTCCAATTGAGTGTTGTAACAGTGTTGGGCTTTTAAATTGAAAAATATCCTAACATCAAAATCTCTTGTCGGTTTTCCTCTTTTTTTTCTCATGGAGCCATTCGAATTTCTACGAAAATCTAAAGAAAATCTAAATTAATTATAAAAATAAAAATCTAGTTTCACAAGTAAGATTATTTGGTAAAAAATTTTTCATCATGGGTTTTCTTCAAGTTTTTTCTTAAAAAATCCCAAATTCGGATCTCCCATAGTGTAGGAAAATCCTTCGTGAAAATAAAAAATTTCTAGTTTAAAGTGAACCTCTTACCAAGAGAAGATGAAATATATTATCTTTGGCTTTCAAAATTTTTTCAAATGCACAAAATGTGAAGCCCTAGGTAACAGTTTAGAGGTAGGAGATGACCCAAGCAGAAAAATGGTGTTTTATTTGGTGATTTCACTATTTTTAAGCAAACTGGGTGTTTTCGGGAATTTTGCGGCTCAGGTAACAATCTGGCGCCTCATACGCCAATGCCTTATATTTCCAGATTTCATATTATGAGGAATTTTGTTGCGTACTGCTTTACATCAACCTCTAATTAACTCAAATAAACATTTATAATGATAACTAAAAAAATTTCTAACACCAAACTTTCACAAACAACACAAAAATCACTTTTACATATAAAATTCGCGCTATGACAAACTAACAATTTTCAAGCCAACAGTCTCTAATTCAGTGTCCAAAGCAAACCATATATCCTAACAATAAAATCTAAACATCAAAATACACAAGAAAAAAAACATAAATAGAGTTCAATAATAAAATTAAATGCAATCTAACACAGCATAGTAACCTAAGCAAGAAGTACTAAATAAGTGTTACGTGCATAAAGTAAGTTCCAAAATCTTCTTCACTCTCGTCTTCCTGGATATCTATCATTGATTGGCAGTGCACGTACAATTTGTAGAAAGTTCAATAAGGGAATTCATCAATTTAATTCTCCTCAATGCAAGCATGTTTCTTGAACATATGTATCAAACCATCTTCAATACGTCCAGTATGTTCAAAATGTTCCTTCAGCCTCCAATTCAGATGATTAAACATTCCAGAAATATTCCTAATTTCATACATATGGTTCTGTACCTCTTTTTATAATTTTTGGATCCTTTTCAAAAGTGTGTTTGAACTGAAGTAAGGTTGAATAGATGAAGAATTCTTGGATGCTTGATCTATCAGTGCATTCATATCATTCTCATCTCCCATTCTAATGCAATTGCAATAAACTTATGGGTCCATAGACTTCCAAGGAACAAACACTTTCTCCCAACTTTCATAAGGTACTTGTGATTGACTGTATAGTAGGAAAATAGTGGATGGATGTCCCAATACAGTAGCAGATCCATTGAAGATCAAAACCGAAACCAATTTTACAATTATTGCACAAATATCAATCGGTTTTTCAGTTTGAATACAATACTTCAGAATAACACTCTCCTTAGTTACCTTACTGATTTTCATAGTGGGGAGTAATTTAGATGCAATAAAGAAATGTCATGCTTTAGATGTAGGATTCAATAATGATGAAGAGAAACTTACATTTCCATCATCTTTGGCCTCCCAATTTGCATCGTCATCCGTAAGGTTTTGATAGAGTTCGTTCATATTATGTCTTGTAGGGGTAAAATTTTTATAGTGGTAAAAATGAACACTTTCAATCATAAACATATCATTTTATCTTGAAGGAGTGAATTGCACAAACCTGCCTCACTCCTACACAATCTCTTGGTAGATTCCATGAAGATTTGCATAAAAATCTTTCACTACAGGGACAACTATAGCGTAAGTAATGTAGCAATGCACTACTCAACATCGCCGCGTAATAATCTCTTCCACTCGAGTATTTGGTGTGTTGAATCCTCAATTCACAAATAACCTGTACTAGATTAGCCTCTTCTTCACTAGAACTCAATCATGTAACTTCTACGCATCAAAACAGATGAGCTTTCTCTGGTTGAAAATTCCCAATCTCATGGAATTTTTAGAGTGAGAAGCCATAGGAATTGAAAACTAGTTACTCTTCCCTCATTTCCCCCCTAAATATACTTTGGAATTAGTTTTTGGGAGTTATAAAGAGAAGAACCCGCCAAAAATCACAAAAAACCGCTTTTTGAAATGTTTTAAGTTATTTTCATTGTTGCGGCACCTTAGGCACTGATTCTGGTGCTTCAGGGGCCATCTCTATGGAATGTGGCGCTTCAGGAGCCAATCTGATGCCTCAGGCGACAATTCCAAAAATTTCACCATTTCGATTTCAATCCAATAAATTCTCAATTCTCCCATAAAATTAGGTAAATAAAGTTATTTTTAAATATTTTCTCAATTTGAAGTTTCTTAAATACACGGAATCTATAAGAGTACAAATATAAAAATAAATAGAATATTCCAAACAAAAACATAAAAGAAAAATAAACAACAATAGATATGGGTTGCCTCCCACAAAGCAGTTGGTTTAATGTCGTCAGCCCAACATTCCTAATCTTTATTCTGTGTGACCCAACATTACAGTATCTTTAAAAACTAGACTTTGACCATCATAATAGGGTTTCAGTGTATGCCCTTTCACTTTAAATATCCCTCCAATCTTGGGACCTTCAATATTAACAGCTCCATAAGGTTAGACTTTTACAATTTTGAATGGCCCTTTCCACATAGACTTTAATTTTTCAGGAAATAATTTTAATCTTGTATTATATAATAAAACTTATTGTCCAGGTTCAAATTCCTTGTTTATTATTTTTTGATCATGCCATTCTTTCATTCTTTCCTAAAAAATCCTCGCATTATAATAAGATTCATTCCTAATTTCTTTAAGTTCATTCAATTGCAATAATCTTTCAAATTGAATTTGAACTCCTTAATTTCCAAATAGGCTTTATGCTCAAATTCTACTAGTAAGTGATAATTTCCTAAACTTATATTTACCTAAATGGATGCCTAATCAAAAATTGGCTTCACTTGAACCTACCTAAAGGGAAAACCTAAATACATTCCTGAACCTATAATTATGGAAAAGCATCTTTTACTAATAATGTTCTCATGAAGTTCCTATCATCTGAATATTTTAAGTGACTTGATATTACAACATATAGTCATTCTTGAAATTAATAGAAACTAGAACTCTTAAACTTGATGACTAGATAATCTTGTTCCTACAGAGTTAATTTAATTACTTGAAATTTTTCTAAAAATCTCACTATGGTATTTACTAAACTCAAACTTATAGTATTTCTGAATTAAGACTTTACCTCAGTAGATCATAACTTTTATGTAGTACTAAAATTACTTGAAGATAAGTAATAGTTAAGTTTGGGGGATTTTGACCAAAAGAAAATATGTTGAGATTTTCATACCTATTTTACATTGATTTTGATGATATTGCACTTTAAAGAAAAGTATTTTTTGATGTTTTGTGACAAGTTTGTTGAATTATGGTCATTAGAGAAAAAATATGCAAAAAGGAGCGAATTTGGAGTTAAAAAGAGCAAAATATGAAGATTTGATCTTGTGCGCCGAAAGCGGGCTCGACGCCGCCAACGGTGGATTTTTCTCAAGAGTCCAGAATTAAATATTCTAGAAGGCTGCCGACAATGCCATCGAGGCCGCCGACGGCGAGCACGTAGGTTCTCTCAACAGATGCATTGACTGTGGATGATTTTCTAAGGGATGGTTGGCCAACTCTTCAAAACTCTTCTACAACTTTAAAAGAAACATTTTAAGGCCGAAAAAGGGGGTGTCCAGTGGTGTCCGCTGAGTCTTTATTGTTTATGGTGCCCATTAAAGTGTAAAGAGTGGTTAGTATTGTGAGGAATTCTTCGAGATATTGCAAGATTGGAAGAAAAGTGAGAGATTTCTTCCTCCTTGCCGCTTTGAAGGAGAATTCTTTGTGTTGTAAAGAAAAGAAGAGATTTAGAGGAACTTCAAAGAGTTTTCTTTGGGAGGAATTAGAGATAAGTTTTATTTAGTTATTAAAGTTTGTATGACTTTGCTTTTATATATAAGCTCCAAGTTTTCTTGTATCTTCTCCATGAGTTCGGAGTAGTTTTCTCTATCTTTCTCCTTGTTTTTAGATTTTGTGAAATGGTGATTTGAATTTGTTGTGCCATGAGAATGTTAAAGAAGTTATGATGATCTTTTCACTTCAATCTTAATTTAATTTCAATATGGCCTATTGATTTGTTAAAATATGTTGAGTTTTACAACTAAAGTGAAGATTACATCCAAGATTTAGGATTTGATTTGTTAAAATATGTTGAGTTTTACAACTAAAGTGAATATTACATCCAAGATTCAGGGATAAATTTGTTAAAATATGTTGAGTTTTACAACTAAAGTGAAGATTACATCCAAGATTCAGGGAGTAATTTGTTAAAATATGTTGAGTTTTACAACTAAAGTGAAGATTACATCCAAGATTTAGGGAGGTTAAGCCCTTGGAAGTTGGGTGCAAATAAATAGGGAAATAATATTATCGGGCATAGATTTGGAAACCTTGGAAGTTGGGTGCAAATAAATAGGAAAATAATATTATCGGGCGTAGAATTGGAGATTGCATTGGAAGTTGGGTGAAAATAAATAAGGAAATAATATTATCGGGCGTAGAATTGGAGATTTTAGAGTGACAGAAATTGGGTGCAAATAAATAGGGAAATGAAATTATCGGGCGTAGAATTGGAGATTTTAGAAAATGACAGACTAAAATCCCCAATTCGGTCAGTTGGGTGCAAATAAATATGGAAAAAAAATTATCGAGCGTAGAATTGGAGATTTTAGAGTGACAGACTAAAATCCCCAATTTGGTGCAAATAAATAGGGAAATAAAAATTATCGAGCGTAGAATTGGAGATTTTAGAGTGGAAAGCTAAAATCCTCAATTTGGTCCTATCATTTGGGTGTTGAAGTGTAGATGTTAGCCCTCAGGCAACTAAAATCTTCCAATTTGGTCCTATCGTTTGGGTACTGAAGTGTAGATGTTAGCCCTCAGGGGAGGGGAACGCAATTTGGTCCTATCATTTGGGTGCTGAAGTGTAAATGTTAGCCCTCATGTGAGGGGAACGTGGGATCAGGGCATAGAATTGGAGATTTTAGAGTGACAGACTAAAATCCTCAATTCGGTCCTATCGGTTGGGTCAATTTAGTCCTATCGTTTCTGTTGAAGTGTAGATGTTAGCCCTCAAGCAAGGGGAACGTGGGAGCTCTGAAGTGAGAGCCGGTAGACGTAGAATTGGAGATTTTAGAGTGACAGACTAAAATCCCCAATTCGGTCCTATCGTTTGGGTGCATAGAATTGGAGATTTTAGAGTGACAGACTAAATCCCTAATTCATCAGGTGGACTAAAATCCCCAATTCGGTCCTATCGTTTGGGTTGAAGAATTGGAGATTTTAGAGTGACAGACTAAAATCCTTAATTCGGTCCTATCGTTTGGGTGCAACTTGGTGATTGTAGAGTGACAAACTAAAATCCTTAATTCGGTCCTATCATTTGGGTGTTGAAGTGTAGATGTTAGAGGTCAAAGCCCTTGGAAGTTGGGTGCAAATAAATAGGGAAATAATATTATCGGGCATAAAGATCAAAGCCCTTGGAAGTTGGGTGCAAATAAATAGGGAAATATTATTATCGGGCATAGAATTGTAAAAGCCCTTGGAAGTTGGGTGCAAATAAATAAAGAAATAATATTATCGGGCGTAGAATTGGACCAAGCCCTTGGAAGTTGGGTGCAAATAAATAGAGAAATAATATTATCGGGCGTAGAATTGGAGCTCTTGGAAGTTGGGTGCAAATAAATAGGGAAATAATATTATCGGGCGTAGAATTGGAGATTTTCAAAGCCCTCGGAAGTTGGGTGCAAATAAATAGGGAAATAATATTATCGGGCGTAGAATTGGAGATTTTAGATTAGAAGTTGGGTGCAAATAAATAGGGAAATAAAATTATCAGGCGTAGAATTGGAGATTTTAGAGGAAAGTTGGGTGCAAATAAATAGGGAAATAAAATTATCGGGCGTAGAATTGGAGATTTTAGAGTGAAAAGTTGGGTGCAAATAAATATGGAAAAAAAATTATCGAGCGTAGAATTGGAGATTTTAGAGTGACAGACTAAAATCCCCAATTTGGTGCAAATAAATAGGGAAATAAAAATTATCGAGCGTAGAATTGGAGATTTTAGAGTGGAAAGCTAAAATCCTCAATTTGGTCCTATCATTTGGGTGTTGAAGTGTAGATGTTAGCCCTCAGGCAACTAAAATCTTCCAATTTGGTCCTATCGTTTGGGTACTGAAGTGTAGATGTTAGCCCTCAGGGGAGGGGAACGTAATTCTGTCCTACCATTTGAGTTCTGAAGTGTAGATGTTAGCTATCAGGCGAGGGGAATGTGGGAGCTCTGAAGTGAGAGTCGGTATCCTCCCAGCCTAGCTGCAGATTCAGTAACCAAGCATAAGATTAGTCAATTGAGAGCCGGTATCCTCCCAACCTAGCCGCAGATTTAGTAACCAAGCATAAGATTAGTCAATATTCTTTAGGCCTGGTCCAAAGGGTAAAGAATAGATATGCTTCTATTTGGCTCAATACAATTTAAACTGATTCAATTTATCCATTCACTTAAATTTCTTGATAAGGAGAAGGATGCTTTCATATATATTGAACTTCGCGTTAGAAACTTTATTAGTAGAATTAGTTAATTAAGAGTTTATTAAAATTATATTTTTATTTCAACTACCTATTAGTGAGAAATATGTAAATTGAACTATATTATTGTGATTAAGTATTGATTTTTTAAATCTTATTTTGTAGCCTCTAATATTACTCCCTGTGCGATCGATATCGAGGACTCCATTAGAGCCCTGTATTCCTTGAGCGATACGTATACGTGCATTGATAACTGTGACTTTGCAATTATTGAATATTTTATACCATCTTTATCAAATATATAACTGTTATCAAGTTTTTGGCGTCGTTGCTGGGAAATTAAATCTTCTAGCAGCAGTATCAAATTCTTGTATTTTTAAGCATATATAAAGTGGTTGTCAAGTTTTTGGCGTCGTTGTCGGGGAGTAAAAATTAGATTTTTTTAAAAAATCATAATTAGAGTAACAGACAAATTAGGACTATTAAAAAACTTTTACTTGAATTGCAACTTATTTTCATATTTAGTTAACTGTTTTTCTGTGTACTGATTTCAATTGCATGCATAAATTTGGATCTGAAAATCTTATACCCTACGATTTGGAATTAGAACGCACTGTTAGGAGAATTAGAAAACTAAAAAATCCTGACACAATGAAAAATACTATGAATAATCAAGGAATAGAAAATGAAAATTAACCTAACACTCTACGAGATTATGCAAATCCTACAGCACATGAAATTCACTTATCCATCCAAAATCCTGATGTAGCTGCTAATTGTTTTGAGCTCAAACCTGCTATTATACAAATGGTACAAAATAATCAATTCAGAGGTATACCAAATGAAGATCCTAATGTACACCTCGCTAGTTTTTTAGAACTTTGAGCTGCCTTTAAATATGACAGAGTTTCGAACGATGTTGTTAGACTTAGACTTTTTCCTTTTTCACTTAGGGATAAGGCTAAGATGTGGTTAAATTTGTTAGCACCTGGATCTATTAAAACTTGGGGAGAACTTTCACATAAATTTCTGTCCAAATATTTCCCTCCATCCAAAACTGCTAAACTTAGAAATGACATAACATCTTTTTGTCAGATTGATGGAGAGTCTATATATGAAGCTTGGAAGAGATTTAAAGATCTTTTTAGGAATTGCCCACATCATTCGTTACCAGTTGGTTGATAATTTAAACTTTTCACAATGGATTAGTGGGATCTCTTAGATTGATTATAGATGTTGCGGTTGGTGGCTCTTTAATGTCAAAACATTTTGATGAGGCTTATTTTTTAATAGAAGAGATGGCTACCAACAATTTTCAATGGCCCTCTGAAAGGGTAAATCCTAAAAGAGTAGTTAATATCCATGATTCTGATGTAATATCTATGTTAGCTTTGCGGATTGTTGCAATATCAAAGAAATTAGACCATTATGGAATGAATTATTCTCCAACACCTACTATGATGGAAGAGAATTAATCTGGGCAATTTGTGGATGTTCAACCTTCTTATGATACTTTAAATGCTAATAATAATAGACCCAAAAATCCTTATTCGAACAATTATAACCCAGGTTGGAAGAATCATCCTAACTTTAATTGGAATAACAATTCTTCTACAAATAAACAATGGGCAAACAACCCAGTGAACCCATTAGGAAATTCATCCAACCAAGAAAATGTTAACTATGGCGAACAACCCAGTGAACCCATTAGGAAATTCATCCAACTAAGGAAATGTTAACTATAGACCTTAAGTTGGAAGATCATCCAAATTTTAATTGGAATAACAATTCTTCTACAAATCAACAATGGGGAACTATTGTAACCCAGTTTGGAAGAATCATCCAAATTTTAATTGGAATAACAATTCTTCTACAAATCAACAATGGGCAATGAAGAATCATCCAAATTTTAATTGGAATAACAATTCTTCTACAAATCAACAATGGGCAAACATTAAACCCATTGGTAAATTCATCCAACCAAGAAAATGTTAATTATAGACCTTATTCTCAAGGATTTAACAGTAACACTCAATTTAAGGAAAAAAAATTGTCTATGGAAGAACTAATACTGAACATGGGTCAACAATTACAGAATCAAGGAAATCAAATACAAATTCAAGGAAACCATTTACAAAATCAAGGAAATGCTATCAAGAATATTGAAAACCAGTTGGGGCATATTGCTACTGCGCTTAGTAACCGAACATCGAGAACTTTTCCTAGTACTATGGAACCAAATCCTAAAGATCAAGGAAAAGAATAGATAAAAGCGATACAATTATGAAGTGAAAAAGAATTGGAAACAAGAGTGCAGAAAAAAATGGAAACTAAAAAGGAGAAGGTGGATACAGAAAAAGAAAAGGATCATGAATACCCATATTTAGAATATCCACTTACACCAATTAAAAATTACCGTGGAGAAACCTCCACCACCATTTCCTTAAGGTTTGAAGCAACAAAAAAAGGATAAAAAATTTTCCAATTTTATAGAAATTCTTAAGAAATTAACGGTAAATATTCCTTTTGTAGAAGCTTTAGAGCAAATACCCAATTATGTGAAGTTTATGAAAGATATTTTGAACAAGAAAAGGAAGTTCACTGATAATGAGTAAAATTTATGAAAGATATTCTGAACAAGAAAAGGAAGTTCACGGATAATGAAACTGTTGCACTTGAATAGTGTAGTGCAATTATTCAGAAAAGCTTCCTGAAAAATTAAAAGATCCAGGTAGTTTCACTATACCGTGTGTTATCGGTGAAAGAGTGTAGTGCAATTATTCAGAAAAAGCTTCATGAAAAATTAAAAGATCCAGGTAGTTTCACTTGTGTAGTGCAATTATTCAGAAAAAGCTTCCTGAAAAATTAAAAGATCCTGACAGTTTCACTATAGTAGTGTAATTATTCAGAAAAAACTTCCTGAAAAATTAAAAGATCCAAATAGTTTCACTATACCGTGTGCTATCAGTTAAAGATTTTATGGAAGAGCTTTATGTGATTTGGGAGCCAGCATAAATCTTATGTCTTTATCAATTTTCAAAATATTAAGATTAGGAGAAGCCTCAGCTACTTCTGTAACTCTTCAGTTAGCAGATCATTCAGTTACTTATCTTAAAGGAGTTATAGAAGATGTGTTAGTAAAATTTGATAAGTTTATCTTTCCTGTGGATTTTATTATTTTAGATATGGAGGAAGATAAAGAAATAACAATAATTTTAAGGAGACCTTTTTTAGCTACTGGAAGAGCTATGATAGATGTTCAAAAGGGAGAATTAAATATGAAAGTTAATGATCAAGAAGTGACTTTTAACATTGTTAAATCTATGAAATGACCTGCTATTGAAAGAGATAATGAATGTTTTTCATGAAAATTACTAAACATCTGTTGAACGAGCATTTTAAAGAATATTTTGAAGGAAAAAAGATTTTGGAGACAAAGATGAAATTATTTTGGATGAAAAAGAAAATGAAGAATTAAATTATGTTCAGAAAAGATTTGAGATGTTGGATATTACAAGAAATGTTGATAAGAATCTAATTTAGTCAATTATAAAATCACCTGAACTTGAGTTGAAAATATTGCCTAACCACTTGAAGTATGTGTATCAATTATAAAACCACCTGAACTTGAGTTAAAAATATTGCCTAACCACTTGAAGTATGTGTTTTTGGGAAACTCATCTATTTTATTTGTTATTATATCTTCAGAGTTAAATGATTTGCAAGAGAAAAGACTTTTGGATACATTAAAAAGATATAATAAAGCTTTTGATCTGACCTTAGATGATATTAAAGAAATCAGTCTTTCGATATGTATGCACAGAATTATACTCGATGAACAATAAAAACCAAGAGTTGATCCACAAAGTAGATTAAACCCAATGATAAAAGAAGTAGTCAAGAAGGAAATTTTGAAATTATTGGACACTGGAGTTATATATCCTATTTTGGACAGTGCTTGGGTAAGTCCAATTCGTTGAGTTCCTAAGAAAGGAGGGGTGATTGCTAAAGCACAAGAGAATAAAGAATTAATACATATCAGACAAGTCACTGGGTGGCGTATTAGCATTGATTATGGAAAATTAAACACTGCCACTAGGAAAGATCATTTCCCTTTACCATTTTTAGACCAAATAGTGGATAGACTTGCTAGGCACAAATATTTTTATTTTTTAGATGGAATATACTGGTTACCATCAAATTTCTATTGCTCCTGATGATCAAGAAAAGACAACATTTACTAGTCCTTTTGGAACTTTTGCGTTTAGAACAATGCCTTTTTTATGCTCCTGAGGATCAAGAAAAAACAATATTTACTAATCCTTTTGGAACTTTTGCTTTTCGAAGAATGCCTTTCAAATTACGTAATGCACCTGCAACATTCTTGATATGTATGTTAGTAACTTAATTTATGATGGAATAGAAGTGTTTATGGATGATTTCTCTGGTTTTGGAACATCGTTTGTCACATGCTTAAATTAGCTTGAAAAAGTTATGAAGTTATGCGAAAGAACTAATTTAGTTCTAAATTGGGAAAAATGTCAATTTATGGTTGCAAGAGGAATTGTGTTAGGGCATAAAAATTCAAAAAATGGTATGGAAGTAGACTATGCTAAAATTCAAGTTATATCTAAATTAACACCTCCTACTAATGTAAGAGGGGTTAGAAGCTTTGTTGGACAAGTTGGTTTTTACAGGCGTTATATTAAGGATTTTTCAAAAATTACCAAACATCTATGCAAACTTTTAGAAAAGAAAAAGAAAATTGAGTTTACTGAAGACTATTTAAATGCTTTTGAGTTATTAAAAGAAAAGCTAATCACAACCCATATAATAGTTTCACCTAACTGGGAGAAACCATTCGAACTGATGTGTGATGCTAGTGATTAAGCTATTGGAGCTGTTCTTGGATAAAGGTATGATAAAATCTTTAAAGTTGTATACTACACTAGTAAAACTCTTAACGATGCTCAAATTAACTACATTGTTATTGAAAAAGAATTACTGGCTATTGTGTATGCTTTTGACAAATTTATATCTTATTTAATTTGGACTAAATGTGTTGTGCACACTGATCACTCTGCTTTTAAATATCTGATGTAAAAGAAGAATGTAAAACCAAGGTTAATTAGATGGATACTTTTGATACAAGAATTTTATTTTGTGGTTATTGATAGAAAGGGAACTGATAATCAAATTGCTGATCATTTGTCGACATTAAAATATCATGAATTATCTGACACCAATAATGAAATTACAGAAAATTTTCCTGATGAACAACTCTATAATATTAATGAGTGGAAAATACCATGGTATGCTGATATTGTTAATTATATTGTAAGTGATATTTTGCCACCTATGCTAACATTACAACAACAAAGAAAGTTCATTCATGATGCAAAAGCATATTGTCGGCGTTACTTCGGGGATTGGTTTGTGGGGTTGCCCGTAAGAAACTGTCAGTCGTCGGAATCAAAATCCCGTCGCCCGCTTCGCAAGGACGTTGAAGTATGAAATCAAACTGACCCTATAATTTTCATAGTTTAAAATGAAAGAGCACTGTACCTNGAAGCATTTCAATTATTTACCCCCTCCTACTGCTAGCAAAGAACATTGACTAATTTAGGGTTTTTCACCAGCTTGTGTTGTAGTGCTATTCTAGCCTCCCACCTCCAAATTACCCACTGTGCCCTCACTGTAGTACTCTCGGCGTTATTTCAGGTTGGTTTGTGGGGTTGCTCATAAGAAGCTGTCTGTCATCGGAATCGAAATCCCGTCGCCCGCTTTGTAAGGACGTTGAAGTATGAAATCAAACTGACCCCATATTTTTCATAGTTTAAAATGAAAGAGCATTGTACCTCAAATCATGTATCTATCCCGAAGGATAAACACAAAACTTGAGGATGAGGCTCGATCAAATAAATTAAGGAAAGTATGACGTCCGTTTGGTTTGTGACCTTTGTATTTGCCGACAACTTGCCCTATTTAATATAAATGATTAAATAGGGTTTATATTAAGCTGGGTTTGAACATGCTTCCTATAACGACAAGCCCCAATAGTTAATTACATCTTAAATGAACAAAGGCACCTAAGAAAACTCTCGATAAAAATCAAGAAATATAATCTTCAAGGAATTTCAAAGGGTAGGAATCTTCAACGAAATCGAACGTAGAGGTGTGAAAGGTGATTGGTTCAAATTTGGAACATTTTATTGTAGAATCCAAAGGAAGAGGAACTAGGGGATGTCGGGGATCCAGAGGCGAACCTTGGTGACTTCCCAAGCTATCCTAATGTTTGGCTTTAGTTTTGAGTTCAGAGGAGAACCCTGGTGACTTCCCAAGCTATCCTAATGTTTGGCTTCAGTTTTGAGAAGAAATAGAGGAGAACCTCGGTGACTTCCCAAGCTATCTTAATGTTTGGCTTCAACTTTGAGGAGAAGTAAGAGGAGAACCCTGGTGACTTCCCAAGCTATCATAATGTTTGGCTTCAGTTTTGAGGAGAAATATTTAGGTCTTAAGGAGAACCTCAGTGACTTCCCAAGCTATCATAATGTTTGGCTTCAGTTTTGAGGAGAAATATTCCGGTGACTTCCCCAGCTATCCTAATGTTTGGCTTCAGTTTTGAGGAGAAATATTTAGGTGTTCGGGTGACTTCCCAAGCTATCCTAATGTTTGGCTTCAGTTTTAAGGAGAAATATTTAGGTGTTTCATCTTGCCAATTTTATTAGTTAGGGTTTACATTCGTGTGAAATGATCACACAAATAGCCTGGAAGATGTGAGGATTTAGGTCGTGATGAACAAAAATCTCAGAATCCTAAGACGAGTTAGGGCTTATATTATATAGCAGGGCTATACAAAGGCTTAAAGATAAGGTGAGGATTTACGTTGCATAAGCAAGAAACCTCGAAGTCCTATGGCTTTGTTGTTTAAGTCTATGGAAGATTGGTTTAGGTGGAGAAGACAAGTTTTGCTGTTGAAGATGGCCGTGTTGCCCACCATCCTAGCTCCAAGCTCTTTGCCGTGACAAGTTTGAGTTATCTAGTGTGTCAAGTTATAATAACAAATCGGGTGGCCCTATGGTTAAAGTTCTTTAAATTTTATGAGGGCATACTAAAGTTGATTAGAGCGACACCGGTTAGGATCCTACGGTTCCCACGTTCCGGCATCACTATTTTCTATTGTCAAATGAACTTACTAAACTTCAACTGTAATTTAATTTAAACTATGGGAAGTCTCGTTAGCAACCGTAGGTTACCTCCTCCGAGGGATTCCCGATCATCTGATAGAGACATCCTAAATTAGTTGAAGTTGTGGTTTTGTGTGATGTTTGTGATTAAATTTTGAGTTGTTTTATATTTTGCATGTTGTGGCAGTGAATTTTATCTTAGTTGATTTTATTTTTGGTTTTGGGTTATCGTTATGGTTATGATTAACATGCAAGTTTATGTAGGTAAATGTAAGCATGAAACATGTAAGGAAGAGGCAGAAGAAAGACGGTATTATATACTATAAAAGCGTACATGGCGAGTCTTCTCGTTCCACCACCTCAAACTTAAAATGCATGTTAAGGCAGTTTATGAGAAGCAAGAAAGTTAAGATTTTGGTAATTTTCCTAACCCTATGTCATATCTTTGCGGGTCCTTAGAAGTTTAATTAAGGATGATTCCATTGAGCAAAGAATATTAAGTTTAATAGGCCTCTGAGGTAACCTATGTCATATCTTGGTGAGTCCTTAAAATTTTAATTAAGGATGATTTCATTGAGTGAAGAATATTAAGTTTAATAGGCCTCTGAGGTATCCTGAGAGGGAAGCAGGTCCATGCTCCTCCTTCTCAGCAATTGGTGAAAAGTCTCGAGTCCATTTAAACATATTATGTTACTTAATGGTTCATCATTTAAATATCCTTATTACTCAGAGAACATTGATGTCTCAAGTATCCCTAAGAAATGGGTAATTGTCATTTATCATTTAATTTGAAAATTATGTGAGTGAGTTCCCTTGAAGGGAAAGTTAGCGTAATTTGAACACTTAGCCAGATTCTTAATCCTAATTGGGCTTAGTGGTGTTTCAAGGATGTTTGATATAATTATGTTTATTTCTCTCCCTCATTTAGTCAATTTAGATTTGGCCTAAGTCACCACTAAGCCCTTAAGACTTAGGTGAGTGTCTTAATTAGTTTTGAAAAGGTTAAGCTTTAAGTGGTCATGATTCATGACTTGGATTTTTATTTGAAAATCAAAATTGGAGTATTAAATTGATTAGTTATAGACTTCAAAAGTCATAGCCCTAAGTCCAGGATCATTTAATTTTAATAAACTTCCAAATCTTAATAATTTAGAAATTTATTAATCTTAATTAAGCAAGTAAGATTGGTTTCTGCCAATTAAACCCCTGCGTGCTGACTAGAACCTAGGCAGCTCCGAAGGCATGCATGGCGCGCTCTGGTTGGACGCCGTCGTCCACGTAGCTGCTGACTCCGCCCATGGTTTATGTCCCGAAGCATTGTCTGGCTCTATCTCCCCCGTTCATTTGATACACGCTTGATCGAATGGCTCCCCATCATCGTCCCCGATAGAATGATCCCATGCTCGTCCACACTAAAACACTAAGATCTTAGCCTAGACTCAACCAAATTACTTTGTGTTTGATCCTATGGACTCATCGAAGTGAGACGAACACATCCGTATGGTTAAGATGCCATGAAATCAAGCTTAAGTAAATGGAGAATCAAAATAAGCTCGGAAGAAGGAGAAGTTTTATACCTTTGCTCTGAGAAGGGAGGCTTCAATCAGAGGTGCTCGGCATGTTCTTTGGGGTCCAAGGAGGCTAGGGATTGAGTCCCTGGTCTTGGTGTAAGGTCTAGGTAT
>JXCR01023001.1:94429-145159 GCA_002079205.1 Phalaenopsis hybrid cultivar
TCCAAAATTACACATTTGCCCCTAAGGCTCTAACACTTCATAATTTATCAAATTAAATTCAAATGACTTTTAAATTTTTATCCTACCTCATTCATGAGCCAATTAAGACATTAGAGGAGAAAATATGATTTTTCAAAATGCAATTTAATTTATATAATTATTTTCATGCAAAAAAAGTATTTTTCAAAGAAAATTCCTAACTTGACCAAAGTAAATTATAATCCCTTGAAATTTTTATATTTTTCAAAGAAAATTTTTAGCTTGACCAAGGTAAATTGTAATCCCTTGAAATTTTTACTGGAGATAGACCTAGACTAGAGAAGACTTTGTATCAAATTTCATAATTTTTTGAATTATCTGTGATTTATTAGAATTATTTTAATTTCTAGGCTATTTTATAAAAATAAAATATTTTAAGCGGTGATAATTAAGTTTTATATTTTTTAAAAATCTCCCCAAGGTCAGAGAACTCAGAGGAGTAAATTTTATATTTTTCTAATTTTTCCTTAATTTTTTGGAATTATTTTAGTGAAAACTCATTTTTAGCCTTTTAAAAATTATTTTTAAGCTTTGAAAATAAANTGAGGTTAAGACAATCAATTGGGTGAAATTTGGGGACTAGCCAATTTGGGGCTAAATTTGAGAATTTTGGATTTAGGCCAAAGGCAAATGGATTTGAAACTTCACCAAGGTCAATTGATGGTTGATTTTGATGTATAGGAATGTCAAAATGGATTTGAGACTTCACCAAGGTCAATGGATGGTTGATTTTGATGTATAGGAATGTTATAAACATTAATTGAGGCCAATTGACTAGGCTATGGGTTCAATTCGGTGAGATTAAGTCATATGGTCAAAATTGGGGTTTTGACCCAAATTAAAATTGGGCTCAAATCATGGACCCATTGAGCATGGATTTGGTTTAGTTTGGTCATATCAAAAGTTAATATGAGTTTAGGATTGAAATTATGGTCAATTAAGATCAAATTGGTGGATATTTTAGATGGATTTGGGGAATTTTGGGTCTTTAAAGGGTAATTTGGGGATTTTGGTTAAATATGGTCAAATTGGCCAAATTGGGCCATGTGGTAGTTGAAAGAAATGAAATNAGGAATATTTGCGATTTATTGAGATTTTATGGGAATTTTTGGAATTTTGGGATTTTGGGCCAAATAGGGGTATTTTGGTAATTAGGCCTTAGGGGTCAAAAGGCCAAGATGGGTATTTTGGTAGAGTTGAGGCACCAATCATCACCAATAAGCCATGNCATTTGGGATTTATTGGGATTTTATGGGAATTTTTGGAATTTTGAGATTTTGGGCCAAAGAGGGGTATTTTTGGTAATTAGGGGGTGCCTTAGGGGTAAAAAAGACAAAGGGATTTTGGTAGACCGTTGAGGCACCAATCATCACCAATAAGCCATGGACCAAAGGAAGCTCCATTTTGGGTCCTCTACATAGTGGTCTTAGCCAAACCATAGCCCTAGGGCTAGTAGGTTTAGTCATTTTGGGTCCTCTACATAGTGGTCTTAGCCAAACCATAGCCCTAGGGCTAGTAGGCTTAGGGGACCATCTACATGAGTATCCCAAAAGATCAAATTTTGGGTCCTCTACATAGTGGTCTTAGCTAAAACATAACCCTAGGGCTAGTAGGTTTAGGGGACCATCTACATGAGTATCCCAAAAGATCAATCTATTAGAAATTTGGGTACAGATAAGTGTAGTGAGTGCCTTAGTGGGCTAGTAGGTTTAGGGGACCATCTACATGAGTATCCCAAAAGATCAAGGGATCTAGCTAGATTTGAGTTCAGGGTTGTGAGTGATTGTGGGTGTAGATTAGTGTAGTGAGTGCCTTAGCTCTAGACCAACACCCAAGGTCAACCGTTTGAGTTCAGGGTTGTGAGTGAATGTGGGTGTAGATAAGTATGCCTTAGCTCCAAGTTCAGGGTTGTGAGCGATTGTGGGTGCAGATTAGTGTAGTGAGTGCCTTAGCTCCAGACCAAAACCCAGGGTTGTGAGTGAATGTGGGTGTAGATGAGTTCAGCAATCCTAAGGGTGACTCATCTTGAGTTTCCCCACAGTGACCCCACCTACTAAGTATTTAGAGGTNGTAGGTGTGAATTCGACCAAGCTTGTTTTCAGGCGTTGTTCTAGAGCTATGGTAGAGGTTCTGTGGAAGGGGAATTTGATGGGGCTCTGGCTTCTTTCACTCTTGTAAAGGTGTGGGCACATGAAGTTTGGTAGAGTGTGGAGATGTATTGGGCTCTGTCCTGGTTTCGGGCAAGGTTTCAAACTCAAAATTAAGCTCTGGCAAGGGGAATGGGTGAGGAAAAATGGTTGGGATGCACTGAGGGGATATTAGGAAAGCTCTGTGTGAAGTTTGGAGAGGCCTCTCTGAGAAATTTTCAACACTTAGATCAATGGCCACGGAGGTGGCATTTTATAAAAATGGGGTTATTATGGCTGCCTTGGGTAATTAGGAGGTGTAATGTGGTGCTTAGGTGGAGGGCAGAGGAGCTCCATAGTTTGATTTGGATGANTGCCACTAGGCTGGTCGGCTGGCCAGGGGGAGGTGGCTAGGAGCTCAGGGAACCTAGAGGAATCCATCACAACAATTTAATGCAATATGTGTTTGGATTTGGCAAAGATATCTTAAGCATGTGCATTTTTGGAAATAAGATCCCTAAATGCCGGCTGTCCAGGGGTAGGTGGCTAGGAGCTCAGGGAACCCAGAGGAATCCATCACAACAATTTAATGCAAATGTGCTTGGATTTGGAAAAGATATCTTAAGCATGTGCATTTTTCGAAATAAGATCCCTTAATTCGGAAGACCTTTGGTCCATGGCTTGGTTTAGGTGGTTTCATGGTGTTTGGACTGGTCACTAGGTCCAATTAATGGATNAGGAGTTACTAGTCATTGTGTATGCTTTAGACAAATTTAGATCTTATTTGATGCTCAAATTAACTATACTGTTACTGAAAAAGAGTTACTAGCCATTGTGTACGCTTTAGACAAATTTAGATCTTATTTAATTGGGACTAAATGTGCTGTGCACATTGATCACTCCACTATTAAATATCTTATGCAAAAGAAGGATGCCAAACCAAGGTTAATTAGATGGATACTTTTGATGCAAGAATTTGATTGATGCGAAAGAAGGATGCTAAACCAAGGTTGATTAGATGGATACTATTGATGCAAGAATTTGATCTTGCAAACCAAGGTTAATTAGATGGATACTTTTGATGCAAGAATTTGATCTTGTGGTTATTGATTCAAACTAAGGTTGATTAGATGGATACTTTTGATGCAAGAATTTGATCTTGTGGTTATTGATATGTTGATTAGATGGATACTTTTGATGCAAGAATTTGATCTTGTGGTTATTGATAGAAAGGGAACTGATTAGATTGGTCACTCTGCTATTAAATATCTGATGCAAAAGAAGGATGCCAAACCAAGGTTAATTAGATGGATTACTATTAAATATCTGATGCAAAAGAAGGATGCCAAACCAAGGTTGATTAGATGGATACTTTTGAAAGAATTTGATTTTGTGGTTATTGATAGAAAGGGAACTGATAATCAAATTATTGATCATTTGTTCTTATGCAAAAGAAGGATGTCAAACCAAGGTTGATTAGATGGATACTTTTGATGCAAGAATTTGTTGATGCGAAAGAAGGATGCTAAACCAAGGTTGATTAGATGGATACTATTGATGCAAGAATTTGATCTTGCAAACCAAGGTTAATTAGATGGATACTTTTGATGCAAGAATTTGATCTTGTGGTTATTGATTCAAACTAAGGTTGATTAGATGGATACTTTTGATGCAAGAATTTGATCTTGTGGTTATTGATATGTTGATTAGATGGATACTTTTGATGCAAGAATTTGATCTTGTGGTTATTGATAGAAAGGGAACTGATTAGATTGGTCACTCTGCTATTAAATATCTGATGCAAAAGAAGGATGCCAAACCAAGGTTAATTAGATGGATTATTGATGCAAGAATTTGATTTTGTGGTTATTGATAGAAAGGGAACTGATAATCAAATTGCTGATTACGTTTAGAAAATCATGAATTATCTGACACCGAAAATGAAATTACAGATAGTTTGTTTGATGAACAACTTTATAATATTAATGAGTAGAAAATACCATGGTATGTTGATATTGTTAATTATATTGATATTTTGCCACCTATGGTGACATTGCAACAACAAAGAAAATTCATTCATGATGCGAAAGCATATTTTTGGGATGAGCCTTTATTTATATAAACAATGTAAGGAACTTATTATGAGAAGATGTGTACCTTATGAAAAAACTAAACTAATCTTTCAAATATGTCATGATTATGAATTTGGAAGACATTTTGGGATTGATAAAACTGCTTATAAAATTTTATAAGCTGGATTCTATTGGGCTACTCTCTTTAGAGATGTTTATAGATACATAAAAACTTGTGATTGATGTCAACAAGTAGGAAATATATCTAGAAGAAATGAAATGCCCCTGAATTTCTTGTTAGAAATTGAGATCTTTGATGTTTGGAGATTAGATTTCATGGGACTATTTATTCCTTCATTTGGGAACTTATACATATTAATTGTAGTAGACTACGTTTCAAAGTGGATTGAAGCACAAGCTTTACCTCGTTGGAACTTGTATATATTAATTGCAGTAGACTACGTCTCTAAGTGGATTGAAGCACAAGCTTTACCTCGCTGGTGGTGCTCAAAGTGTTTCAAAATTTTTAATAAAAAAAATTTTCACTAGATACGAAATGCCAAGAATGATTATCACTCACGGAGGATCTCATTTTAGGAATAAATACATTCAAAGATTAGCATAAAAGTTCAATATTATTCAAAGAATCTCTAATTCCTATTACCCTCAAACCAATGGGTTATTAAATAAATACTTGAGAAAACTATAAACCCTAGTAGAATAGATTGGTCCAGTAGACTGGATACCGCATTATGGGCTTACGGGACTGCTTATAAATCTCCTATTGGAATGACTCCTTATAGACTAATTTTTGGAATGACTTGTCACTTACCAGTAGAATTGGAGCATAAAGCATATTNCATCTAGGAACTTATACATATTAGTTGTTGTAGACTACGTTTCAAAGTGGATTGAAGCATAAGCTTTGCCTTGTTGTGACACTAAAAGTGTTTCAAGATTTTTAATGAAAAATATTTTCACTACATACGGAATGCCGAGAGTGATTATCACTAACGGAGGATCCCATTTCGAGAATAAATACATTCAGAGATTGGCAGAAAAGTTTGATGTTATTCATAAAATCTCTACTTCATATCACCCTCAGTCCAGTGGTTTAGCTGAAGTTTCTAATAGAGAGATTAAACAAATACTGGAGAAGGCTGTAAATCCTAATAGAGTAGATTGGTCTACAAGACTGGATATTGTATTATGGGCTTTCAGGACTGCTTATAAAACTCCTATTAGAATGACTCCTTACAGGCTAATTTTTGGAAAAGACTTGTCACTTACTAGTAGAATTGTATCATAAAGCATATTGGGCAATTAAAGAATCCAATTATAATTTGAAAGATGTTGGTGAGAAGAGATTGTTACTAATGAATGAATTGGAAGAATTAAAAAATGAATCTTATGATAACGACAGAATTTATAAGGAGAAACTAAAGTTATGGCATGATCGGAAGAAGAATTAGAAATTGAATCTTATGATAACGACAGAATTTATAAGGAGAAACTAAAGTTATGGCATGATCGGAAGAGTCTTATGATAACGACAGAATTTATAAGGAGAAACTAAAGTTATGGCATGATCGGAAGATTAACAAAAGAACTTTGAACTAGGATAAGAAGTTTTGCTTTACAATACAAGGCTGAAGTTATTCCCTGAAAAATTTTGAACCAGGATAAGAAGTTTTACTTTACAACACTAGGCAGAAGTTATTTCCTGGTGAGGACAAGAAGTTTTGCTTTACAATACAAGGCTGAAGTTATTCCCTGGGAAATTGAAGTCTAAGGACAAGAAGTTTTGCTTTACAATACAAGGCTGAAGTTATTCCCTGGGAAATTAAAGTCTCATTGGTTAGGACCCTTTACTGTGACTCAAGGAAATCGTATGAATTGGAAGAATTAAGAAATGAATCTTATGATACGACAGAATTTATAAGGAAAAACTAAAGTTATGGCATGATCGGAAGATTAACCAGAAGAACTTTGAACCAGGACAAGAAGTAATACATGGCTAAAGTTATTCCCTGGGAAATTGAATTCTCGTTGGTTAGGACCCTTTACTGTAACTTGAGTTTATACTTATAGAGCTGTTGAAATTGAAGATCAAAAGACTGGGAATAGATTTAAAGTAAATGGACACAAATTAAAACAGTATTTTGAGGGTAAAAGACCAAATTTTAAAGAGGTTTTAATGGTCAGTCAACCTGAATAATAACTACATTAAACCAAGCGCTTTATGGGAGGCAACCCATAGTTATCTTTATTTTTATTATAATTATAGTGTTTTTGTTTGAAATTATCATTAGTTTGTGGTAGTATTGAACTCTACTACTCGTATTTACCCTTGAATCTTCATAAAAATTGGATCCATAGAAAAAATTTGAACGCATTAGGACCAGAGCAAAAATGTGAAATTTTGCCTTGGACGCCGCCGAAAGGCTCAACGCCACTGATTGCACGTTTTCCCCGAAAGTCCAGAAAATTAATTCTCAAGGCTTGCCGACGGCACCGTCGACACCGCTGAAGGCGAGAACAGCGAGATGATAGTTTTTGGAGTTTAAAATGTCAGTTTTTTCGGTGATATTTACTCCCTATAAACTTTCAAACTCAGTTCTTAAATTCATATTACCCAAAAATGAATTGAAACTCTACCAAATTTATCCCTATGGCTTCCAATTCCACTTAAAACCCTTGATTTCAAGTGTTCAACCGGAGAAAGTTCATTAGTTTTGAGGCACAACGAATCTTCAACAAAGTGCTGACAAAGAGGAAATTAATCAAAGAAAGAGAATTCATGAATCAAGAATTGAACAATCCTTCGACAGTAATTGAAGAGATGATTGTGTGACGACGATGGGGAGTGTTGTGCTACACTACTGCCGCGGTAATCATTTCTGTGGTGAAAGAGTTTTATGCTAATTTGCATGGAATCAACCAGGGAGTCGTCTATGTGCGAGGCAGATGGATGAATTTTACTCCTGCACATATTAGTCAGTTATATAGGATCGAGAATGTTCCTTTCTGCTATTATTCCAACTTCATCCCGACAAGAAATTTGATGAATGGGATCTACCATTTTTTTACGGACGAGACTGAAGATTGGGAAATGAGAGAAAACGGGTTTGTTAGTTTCTCTGCTACACTTATAAACCCCATTTCTAAACACTGACACTTCTTCATTTCTACAAAACTACTACCGACAATGAGGATCGGTAAAGTTACTAAAGAAAGTGCTATTCTGAATTACTGTATTCAAATGGGACTGCCGACTGATATTGGATCGATAATTGTGAAGTCTGTTTTGGGCCTGATCATTCATGGATGAACTTATGGGCTTGGAAATCCTTCAACAATCTTCTTACTCTGCAGTCAGTTCCAAGTATCTTATGAGAATTGGGAAAAAGAATGTATTTTAATCACTGAAACATGCTTATTAAGATTAAAATTACCCATTTTCCCTTACTTGGTCAATCCTAAATTTTGATTAAGGCACCAAAGTCTAAAATGACTATTTTTTCGTTGGGGCACTTCACCTCATAACTCATTAAACACAACTCAAATGACTTTGAGCATTTAGAGTGTCATATTCATGAGGTAATTACGGAGAATATGTGGACCTCTCAAAATTTAAATTTAATTTAGATAATTATTTAAATTTAGAAGATAGGATTTACAAATGTTTATTTATTCATTTATCCAAAATAAAGCTTGTGTTTATGGAAAAATTAATAGAGGTCTCTTAAGGTCAGAGAAACACCTAGACAAAAATTCATGATTTTTTGAATTAATTATTATTATTATTATTTAATTTTAATCAGTTTCAATGATTAAATTAAATAGAAAATAATGTTTTAATTACAAAAAAGTCATTCTTATATTTTTAATAGACTTCTCTAAATTCAAAAAACTAAGAGAACCAAGTTTTGTATATTTGTGATTTTTAATTTGTTTATTATAATTACCTTAATGGAAAAATATGAAAAAATCATTTTTAAACATTTAAAATTTATATTTTAACTTAGAAAAATTAGGAAAAATATTCTTATAAATTCTAAGTGATCATGGGACATTTCCACTCATTTTGAACTAGTTTTTGTATTTTTGAGAATTTTAACTATTTTAATTATTTTTAATTCAAAATACATTTAAAAATGAAATACTTTAAAAAAATGGATTTTATTTTTATTAAATGCCCCTAGTCACAAAGAAATTAGAAAACCAATTTTCATAATTATCTAAGCTTATTTAATTTAATATAATGATTTTAATATAAAAATACAAGGTTTCCTTAAAAATCCATTTTAGTGCTTAGACTTAGTCAAAATAACTTTGATATTTTTTACAGTGAATAAACATGATTTTTATGAACAATATGAGATTGATTTTGTTGATTTTGGATAAGTATATAATTTGCCAAAATGAACACAAAATATTAATATTTAATTATATATAGAAATTTACGGAATAATCCAAAGCATCATGATATTTTTCCTAGACTTCTCTGACCACAGAAAACCTACTAAAATTATTCCCATGATTTTCCAAGTGATATTTTGACTTATCTAATTAAAAAAACCAAAATGGTCACCTTATCTTCAAAATTAGGGCTAGAAGCATAGAGATGTCCTCTGACCTTGGAAAAATTAGAAGACATTGTCGTTGTCATGAGGAATGAACCCTCAAAATTTTAAGCCATGATGAGTATTATTTAGTCGTGGTGAATTAAAATACCACAGAGGGCATTTAATTCATTAAAAATCAGAGAATAAGAAAATAATGTTTTTAGTCCACATTATTCTCCTCTGTGCACTGAGCAAGAGGGTATTTTTATTTTAGTTTTTGTGATTTTTTTAGAGAAAGATATAGATTTTTGAAGTTTAAACATTTAAAATAATTCAGAAATCCCTTTTTTTCTACTTATCCATGCAACGCGAACGCAACCTATGACGGCTTTGAAATCACACGCTCCACACTCTCATTAAACATTGCCATCCACCGCAGTTACGATGCGACCCGTGGTTTATGCACCATCCACTTGTCCGGCTTGATCTTATCTGTTGGTTGGATAAATGCGCGATCAGACGGCTATCCATTATCATCCCAATATGACTTAACCCGTAAGCCGTTCACACTAAAACCTTAAGATCTCAAGCTAGACTCAACCAAATTGCATGGGGTTTGTTTCTAAACCTTCATCTTCTCAAGACGGGCTCATTTATATAGTTAATTAAGTATGAAATCAAGCCATAACAAATAGAGAATCAAAATAAGCTTGGATTAGGGTTGAGGTTCAATATTATTGTTTGATAGGGGAGGCCTCAATCATATTGTTATGTTAGCTTTGATTGGACCCAACGAACCTCCGGATAAAGTCTCAAACCTTGATGAATTGTCTAAGTATGAATTCGATCAAGCTTGATTTAAGGTGTTGGTCTAGAGCTTGGTTAAAGGTTGTTTGAGATGGGGATTTGACGGGGAATCAACTCCTCTTACTCTAGGAATGGTGTGCACACACCTAATTTTAGTTTTTTTTACTTGGGGGAGGTGTCCTAGTTTGATCTAAAAGTTTGAGCTCAAAATCGGGCTTCCACAGTGGGGATCAGTGGGGGAAAATGATGGCAATGAGCTTAGGAGTTTTTGGAGAGTGTCTGAGAGCAATTGGATAGAGTTTCCCTAAGGATATTGGCACACTCCTTTTTTTAGCCATGGAAGGCCTGATTAAATAGAGGAGCTTAGAGGGAATCTCAAGGCCAATTGATGGATACAATGAGTTTCTTAGGTGGAGGGCTGAGGAGCTCTAAAGAGACATTGAGATGAGCTGGCTTCTAGGTTTGAAATTGGTTTTCAATTTGAGCTTGGGGGTCTTAGTTTTGGTGTTTTCCGGCCACTAGACCGGCTAGCAGGGCCATGGGTGGTGGCCAGAAGGCCAGGTTAGCCAGAGGGAGGCTTAATTATAATTTACTCCCAATGGTAAGTGATGATGGAAGCGATATTTGGTTATGGCCCAAAAATGGGCTAAGATCCCTTAATTTAGGGAACCATTGGTCCATTTCTTATTTGGATGGGTTCAGAGGGTTTATCCTGGTCAATAAGGTGTACTTAGTGGCTGTGGAGACCCTCATTTGGTGACTTTAGGATGACTAAGTCAATTTTGGTGCAAGGGTCCAATTTGGGTCAAAATGGCTAAAAGTTGAGTTTGGGTTAGACTAGCCATGAATTTGAGATCAATTTATTGATCAACATTGTGTAAATGATTGTCATGAAGGTTTTTGGTGCAGGATTGAAGTAATTTTGAGTTCAATTAAAAGCTCAATTTGAAGGATTTTGGGATTTTGGTCAATTTGGGCATGATGGACTAGACTTATCTAGGTTGTGATAAGGCTGAGCTAAGTCCAAATTGATGGTTGAGAATGGTCCATTGGAATTTCATAAAGATTTTTCAACATAAATTGGGTTTCAATTTTGGGGTTAGTGTATTTAATTTGGTGGAATTCAGAGACATAGCCAATTTGGGGCAACTTTGGGGATTTTCTTGGACTTGGGTTAAAATTAAGTAAAATCGATGCTTCTTCAAGGCCAATTATAAGTTTAATTTTTTTGTTTAGGACTGTTATGAAGAGTTCAGGATTCAAAGTGGGGCAAATTAAGTAGGCTATGGGGTTCAATTAGGTGAGATTAAGTCATATGGTCAAAATTGGGGGTTTTGATTTGGATCAAATTTGAGCTCAAAGTATGGGCTAATGAGGCTTGGATTTAATTTGGATTGATCAAATGAACGATTACTTTGAGTTTAAAATTGAAATTAAGGGGAATTAGGGCCAAATTGATGGAAATTTGGGGTGAATTTGGGGAAATTGGGCCTTTAAAGAAAATTTGGGGGTTTTGGTCAAATTGGCCAAATTGTGTTAAAATGGAAGGTTCAAATTGGTTTTGGAAACATTTGAAGTGATTTTGGAGGTTTTGGGAAGGTTTGGGGTACCAAGGGTATTTTTCTAATTTTGGCAAATTTGGGGGAATTTTGGTAATTTTGGTGTTTTTTGGGGTATTTGGGAAACTTAAGTATTTTGAAATGTTTTGAAATGATTTTTTAACAAATTTGGGCATTTTGGGTGAATTTGAGGATTTTGGTCAAATTTAGTGCTTGGGGGTGTTTAGGTAATTTGGGTAGGTTTGGGGGTAAAATGGCCAAATTGGAAACGTTGGTAGAATTGGGGTGTCAACCACCTTGCATGAGCTATGGACCAATGAAATCCCCATTTGGGCCCTCTATGTACTGGTCTTAGCTAAACCCTTGTTTAGGGCTTGTGGTTCTAGTGGATCATCTAAATGAGTCTCCCAAAACATCAAGGGATCAAAGTCAACAACTTTGGGATTAGGGTTGCAAGTGAATATAGGTGGTAGTGAGTGTAGTGATTGAACTAGCTCCCAAACAACTCCTAGGGTCAACTCTAAGGTCAAACAGTCCTATGGGGAACTCTCCTTGAGATCGTCAATACTTACCCCACATACTAAGTTCTAGAGGTTACGGCCTATATGTGGAACTTCAATCTAAGCACAGAAGAGTTTAGAGTTTCTAATGGTTAGGGTTCCTTTTCTAGTTTTTTAGGAATATTCAACTGGAAAATCCTATGGCTAGACCTTAAGACACTAAAGAGGGAAAACTAAACCTCAACTAAAAGTGAGGTCGACACAATCACACCAACAAAGAGAATCATGGGGTGCCTCCCAAGAAGAGCTTGGTTTAATGTTGCCAGCCCGATAAAGGATTCCTCCTAGATCAAAATTCCATTTAAGGAATCCCTGATCAAATATTCATCTTAAAATTATGTGTATATAGTGCATATTTTATAATCGTTTTATGTATATTTTTAGTTATATTTTACATTAAATGAACGTATTTTGTATATTTTTAGTTGTAGGTACGTGGAATGGATGTTTTGAGAAAATGAGGGAAAAATGAGAAAAAATGATGCAAATGGTGTTGAGTAATAGTGCCGCCCCTGGCGCTATAGTGCCATAGATGCATGTTGATGGCACTATAGTGCCTAGGCTGGTGTAATAACACCAGTAACTTCCCTTCTAAAAGATCCATTTAATTTGGTCAAATTTTAAAGGGGTGTTTGAAGCAACCCTTGGTTATTTTCAGAAATCTATTAGTATTAACAAAAAAATGACAATAAAGAGGACTTTTTAGTATCATTTGAAATATTTAGGAAGTCCCATTTGTTTTTAGTGTGACTTTATGTGTGTTTTGTATTGTAAGAGTAATAGTTGGGATATTTCTTCATGGAGAATACAAAATTTGTGTTGGGGATAAGACATAAGGTACTTTTTATTTGTGCATAAATTTTTTTTTATAAGACTTGTATTTCAATACAAATTTGGTGTTTAAGTATTATTTTCCATGAATTTTGAGAAGTTCCCTTTTTTCTCTTGCTCTTGGGAATTAATCTTGTGGGATGAGAATCATTTAAAGATTTCCTTTTTATTTCTAAATATTGTGATGAAATTTTCACCCATTAATCATTGACTGTACAATTGGGCCACTTGTGAGGTTATAATCTATTGAGAAACATAAAGACCTAAGAGAGTTAGGATTTCACCCAAATAGTGAGTGTCAAACTTTATTATGGGCAGAGCCAATGCGATCGACTAAGGGGTGGTGCAAATAGATAGGGAGACAAGTTCTTATGGGCGTAGTATTGATGTTTCTAGGGTGACGAACTTGAGTCTTTTTCAAATCCAATTTAGAGTTTGGATCATAAGGGTCTCTAGTAGGTCCTATAGAGATGACACAGTGGGTAATATGAAAATGAGAAGCCAGAATATACTCAACTCTACTACACAAGATGGTGAAAAGCTCTAAATTAGACAATGTTCTTTGCTAGCACTTGGAGGAGGTAAAAAATAGGAATGCTTCTATTAGTCACAATACATAATCATATTTTTAGTCATTTAAATCCTTCATAGATTAATATCTCATATTTCATTTTTATTTATATCTAAAATTTAAATATAATTTTCTTTTCAGTTTGGCAAGCCACTTTAAATTGTCCAACTATCCTTGTGGGATTGATACTAGAGTTTGTAAGAGAAATCTTATATTACTTGGAACGATACGCATACTTGCATAGTACCTCTTATTTGAAGTTTTACTACTTATTTTTCATATCATTTCATTTAATCACATTACCCGTTGAATATAATTTTGATCAAGTTTTTGGCAATATTTTGGAGATTAAAAAGACACCTAATTGAAAATCAGGTCAATCAATCACCCAATCTTTTCCGAATTCTGTAATTCCTACTAAATCCTCAAATTTTAGCTCTTCTTTCAACTTTCCCTTTTCATATTGATTTAGATTATTATTTCTCATGTTTCTTTCTAGATCAAATATTTATCTAATGATTTTCTCAATTTTCAAAATAATATCAACCTTAAAATTTATAAGAAACGGGTCTTTATATGATAATCCAAGATCTCTTAAATTTTGGATTAGGTTCTTTCTAGATGATTCTGATTTAGGATCAAATTCTAATAGGTTACTCTTCTGTCTCAAGTAATCTTCTAATCCTTCTGTTTGTGCTGAACAAATGGTGAATGAAGTCATTCTATGTTTATCTTGGTTGATGAAAAGGGTTTTTCTAATTCATTAGGAATTTTTTCTAATTTCTTAGGAATTTTTTCCATTAGTCTTTCAATCTCTTTTTCCACATTTCTCAAAATTACGTTCTTTTGAACCATATTCACCGATTCTTATCCACTTCTTAGTTGGATAGTTTTATCTTGCCCACCATTAATCTTCTTAGGGTTTATCTGAGAGCCACTAGGTTAAATCTCTAAAACATAATTGTTAATTAAGTTAACAATCAGCTCAAGATGGTTTTCTATATTCCTTATTGCACACCCTTGAGTTTCTCACGTACTCACCATTTGAATAACAACCACTTCTAAAAATAACTCTTTCTCCTCATTCTGCGGGTTAAAGTAAAATATGTAAGGAAAAGAAAGTCATACGATAAAATTTTTTTGATTATTGTAATTATGTATCTAATTAAGTTGATTATCTTCCCATAATTGGTTTCAACCCCCAAAATTATTACAACAGATAATGTTCAAATGATTCTCCCAAAATGGGTTGTAATAATCAGAATATGAAATGTGTATCTCATGACTTGTTTCAAAATAGTTATTCTCAATCATTTGTCCAATTGAATTTTCCTCAATAATTAGTGGTCCTTAAGGATAATATTCAACATATTTATTTAATTTTCTTGCAATATCTATAGCCAGAGAAGTTAAAATAGTCAGCATATCAGCTTCATGAAAATTTACTACACTTTTGGGGCTTACTCTATTGAGGCTACTAACAACATAATCCAAAACTAAATAATCATTATCTTGTTGATATACCATTTATATAATAAATTCATGAAGTCTTTTCTGATTCATAATCCTTCTAACATTTTGTAGTTCGCCAAATTGGAAAGATGTTATTTGATTCTTTTTAATATGCATATAAAAAATAGTTTAAATAAACAAAACAACACTACGAGTGACATACCTATCCTTAGGAATTGACATACCACTTGTTCGTGAGGCTCGATTAAGTAATATAAAGAATTTATTACATCCACTTTAGTCTGTGAAACCATTTATGTTAACCTACAAATTTTCTTATCTAATATAAAATATTAGATAGAGTTTATATTAAGTTGGGTTCTTAAAGTTTCTTGTAAGGACAATCTCCTATGGTTGATTACATCTTAAACGACCAAGGTTATTTAAGAAAACTCTCAATTTAGATCAGAAAATATTATCTTCAAGAATTTCAAAATGGTAGAATTTTCAAAGACCAGAACAAGAAGTGTCAAATGGAAAAGGCTCAAATTTGGAATATTGTTACAAAATCCAAAGAGAGAAAACTAAGGGTTGTTACAGATCCTGAGGAGAACTTCAATGACTTCCTAAGCTATCTTATGGCTTGGCTTTAATTTCGAGGAAGAAATTATTGAATGTTTCATCCTACCAATTTTTTTATTTAGGGCTTATGTTTGCATTACTTAATCATACAATTAGTCTGGAAGATAAGAGGATTTATGTCATAACAAACGACAACCTCAGAAACCTAAAATGAGTTAGGGCTTAAATTGCACAACATGATTATCGAGAGGCCTAAAGATAAAGTGATGATTTATGTTTCACTAGGCAAACAACTTCAAAATCCTATCGCTTGTTGTTTAATTCTAAAGAAGAGATTGTTGTTGTTGATCCACTTGCATTTGTAGAATGGTGCCCTTGTAGTTAGCTCCAAGCTCCTCGACAAAGTTGTGATCCAAATGTCTATGATTCAAAGGTTTAAATAGCAAGTATATATCAATCGTTATGGGGGGCATTAAAGTTGGTTAGAGTGACATTGGTTAGGATCCTACGGCTCTCTCATTTTGGTATCACAATTTTCTTTTGAATTTACTTAGCTTAAACGAGTTGTTAAGCTCATTTAAACTATAGAGATCTTGTTAGAAACTGTGGGTTACGTCATTTAAAGGGACTCCTATAAACACAAAAGGATGTGTTATGTTTAATTGTATTTCAAAGGATTTATGATTACCTTTGAAAGTGCTTAATTTAATTTTGAAAAATTTTTGAATTGTTAGTTTTGAAAAGTTTTCATTTTATCAACCAAGCTTGCATGGTATGTTGAAGTAGTAGTAAATTGTAGTAAAAAAAATGTTAGAAAGTAAATAAAACTCTAAAAGAGTACCTGCCATCTTCTATCTATATCTACTAAAATGTTAAAACTTGCAACATATATTTAATTTTACATGAAATTTAAATAAATTATAAGAGCAGAAAAGAAGAAGACCAGTTGAAGGCGTATCTACCAAACCCTATGTCATAACTTGATGGGTCCTTGAAGGTTTTAATTGATGATTTTATGGAACAAAATATAATAAGTCCAATTGTCCTTCAAAATATCCAAAAGGCCATAGAAAATGTTCGGGGAACAATCCCTAACAGCTACATTATGGTACCCCACTCAACTATTTTATGGTACCCCACACACATATCATTTTGCCCTTTGGGCTCTCCACTTTATAAGTTATCAAGTATAACTCAAATGACATTGAGATGTTATGGTACCCCACTCACTTGTCAATTAAAATTTTAGAGGAGAAAATATGACTTTCCTAATTTCTATTTAATTTATATAATTATTTTAATTCAGAAAATAAAATTTTCAATGATAAATTTTTTTAGTTAATCAACATAAAGTTTTTGTCCATGGGAAAATTATTCGACATTCACCAAGGTAAGAGGACCACTTGGACAAAATTGAATATTTTTTAAAATTATAGTTTAATTATTTACATATTTAATTGTTTTAGTGATTATTTAAATAAAAACAATGTTGTAATTACAAATATTATTTTTTATATTTTTATTAAATCTCCTTAAGCACAGATAAATACAAACTTTTCATTTTTAAAAATTTTATTTCATTTATTATAATAATTTTAATGGAATATTAAAAAAATACATTACTATATTACAAAAATTAAGAAAGATATTTTAAGAGGTTTCAAGTGATCAAGGAACAATCTGGAACAATTTGGTGCGTTTTCTTTTTTTTTTCAATTTTTTTAATTATATTTAATTATTTTTAATTCAAAATATAACTCAAAAATGAACTATTTTTTTTAAAATAATGTTTATTTTTCCTAAGTGCCCATTATCTTAAAGAACTCACAAAATTACTTTGAATAATTTCCAAGTTATAGCTAATTTATTATTTATTTTAATACAAAAATATCATTTTACTTACCAAATAAACTTTAGCACTAAAAAAAATTCAAATAAATTTTAAATTCTTAAACTGAGTTAGAATGATTACTATTTACAGTGTATTTTTGTTAATCTTTGAAATATATTATATTTATTTTAATTCTTTATGAATTTTTAAGACTTAATTAACCATTGAAATGTAAGTAATTTTTCATACCTGGTTCATATTTTTCCTAGAGTCTTCTGACCACATCAAACCTACCAAAATAAATCTCATATTTTTCAAATATATATTTTAATTTATATGATTAATTTAAGCCCATTCTAACACATACGATTGAAAATTACGGTTACATGTGTAGAAATGCCTTTTGACTTTAGAAAAATCATATAAAATTCCTACTATCATGAGAAAAAAACCCTTAAGTTTCAAACTATGATAACTACTATTTGCTTAATTATAATAAAAATATTACATAGAGAACTTAATTTGTTAAAAATAAAACACAAGTCAAATAATTTTAATTTTTGGTCTACATTATTCTCCTCTATTAACTTAGCAGCAGGGTCTTTTTATTTTATTTTAACAATTTTTTTATACCAAGTTATGGATTTTTTATTCATAAAATAAAAATAAATAAATAAATCCTTTAATTTCCTACTTATCGGAGTCAGCCGCAGCGCAAAATGGGTCTCTCCGAAGCTCCGCATGTCGCTCCACCATATGACACCGCTGCCTAAGTTAATACCTCATCTGCCCGAGCTTTATGCTCCATTCCATTATATAGTTTCATCTCAACCGTCCACCAAATAAACATAGAAACGGATGACATTTGTTCATCGTCCCAACGTGACCTAACTCGAGAACCATTACAACTTAAAATCATAAGATCTCGCTTGGGTCAAGATTTGGGTCAAGTGATTGATCAAAGTGATGTGGATGATTGTCATGAGAAATTTGGCAAAGAAATTGGGTGATTTTGAATTGATTTGGGAATTCAATTTAGTGGGATTTGGCTCATGTTCAATTTTGGGACATTTACCCTAGACATGTGTTTGGATTGGACTAGGTCTTGAACATGGTTTAATTGATGCTTAAATTTCTCTTAATTAATTATGATGAAGATTTTTAGACATCAATTGGGTGGAAATTATGGAGTTATGGAGCTCAATTTGTGGGATTTTGAATTTAGGGAAAAATTTGTGGTTTTGATTTAGGTTGGATTTAGGTGAGGCTTGAGGCTATGCCAAGGAAAATTGAAGGCTCAAATTGATTTAGGGGAGTGTCATGAAGAGTTTAGAGTTAAAAATGGAAGGATTGGATAGATTTGTGTAAGTTAATGGACTCAATTGGTGGAAATTTGAGGCTACGATCAAAATTGGAGCTTTAGAGTGAGCTTGAATTTAGTTTGAAATTGGGTTAATTGAGCTTCAATTTGGTTTCAATTGGGAGTGGGCAAGATTAATTTGAGTTTAGAATTGAAATTGGGGAAGATTGAAGTCAAATTGGTGAAAATTAGGGGTGATTTAGTGTAATTTGGCCTTAAAGGGCAATTTGGGAGTTTTGGTCAAAATTGGTCAATTTGTTCAATTTGGGCTCAATCGAGTGGTTTAAATTGGGTTTTTAGATATTTGGAATGATTTTGAAGATTTTCGTAATTTTTTTAAATTTTTTGGTTATGAAAGGCGTTTTGGTAATTTTGGCAATTATGACGGTATTTTGGGGATTTTGGGAAATTTTGAGGTATTTAGGTCAAGTCGAGTGATTTAGAATGGTTCAAAATTATTTTTAAAGAGACTATAAGAATTTAGGTAATTTTGGGATTTTTTTGGAAATTTAGGGTTTAGGGGCAATTTGATAATTTTTGGCAAGTTGGGGACAAGAAGGGTCATAATTCAGAATTTGGTAAAATTGGGATCAATTGTGGATGCTAATCATAAAATTACCCTTTTCGAGCCTTGAGACAAAGGGAACTACCATTGTACATCCTCCAGGTGCTAGTCTTAGCCAAACCCTAGCTTAGGGCTAATGGTTTAGGGGTCCATCCACATGAGTTTCCAATAGAGTAAAGGATCAAGCTAGGCATGTTTGGTTAAGGGTTCGGGTTGTGAGTGCAAGTGAGGGGTATCAAGTGTACGTATGCAAGACTAACAAATACCGCACGACCTCGCGCTAACACAAAGACTAAACAATCCTATAAGGACTCATCTTGAGTCCCCCATATTGGCTCGACTTACAAGTGCTAAAGGTTAGAACCAACATGTGGAACTTCAAGATGAGTGAAGAAGAGTTCGAGAATTTCTAGTGATGAGGGTTCCTTTACTAGCCTTCTAGGAAGAGTCAGTAGGAAACTCCTATGGCTAGATTCTATGCTTCTAAGGAAGAAACTAGACCTCAACTAAAATTGAGGTCAACAAATTTTTCTAGATTTATGAATCTTAAGGTTCAAGGTCTACAACTCCAAAACTATGAACATTTATCCAGTACTATAAGCACTCAAAAACATTTTTAGCATTTTGGAGTTTCTTTAAAATAAATAAACACTAATTAAACACACTATATAGTAACACTATAATTTTTAATATATGTCTTCCAGGCTCAACTAAAAATTTTCTAAAGTTTTCACCGTAGCCTCCTCGCCCACGACACCAATTTACCTAACATGTAATTACTTTAATGGTATACCTAGTGATTTGTGGTTTAAATATTATACTTTTAAAAATATATTTTATAACCTCAATAAAAAAAAATTTTCCACGATTCATCACTATTCATCAAGTATAAATGCACTTGCATGTATTGTTCACGTAATATAGAGTTTGTTTTTAAACCCAGAATATCGATCCGACAAAGATGCAAGGTAAGAAATCCCTTAGGATAAGTTTAAGTCTACTACTATCAGGTCTTAGTTTTGAATTTTTGAAAAGTTTGATTTTCCTTAATTAAATACTATACTCTAAATTTAAAGTTAATTAAATTAAATAAAATCTTAGTCTATGTAGGTAGCCTAAATTTTGTATAGTTCTATATAATAAAAATCCCTTTCCTCATGCAATAAATATAGTGGCATAATTAGTATTAATATTGATAGAGTTATGTAATATTTTTTGTGCCAACAGTAAATGTATGTCAACCTACCATCTTCTAAGTGTATAGATAAGCTTAGTACTTTGTTAGGTTTACAAAACTAGTAGAGACGCGAAGGTAGTTAAGAAGCCTTGACAACTCTTGGTATAGTACCCATTTACTCACATCAATTTTCACATAGAAACTCCCAATCAAAATAGATTATGAATTATATTTCCTTTAAAAGTTGCATTGCCACCTGAATTACTTCACTATAGCCAACCAGACACTGTAAGTGCACTGATATTATGAAGTCATCGCTCTACCGTGTTTTAGTCTCAACATACAACATATTTTAACAAAACCTACAGCCAGTACATTATGTCAATGAAGCATGAGAGATATTAATCCTCACATTAAAATTAAATTTATTTTATCATAAAAAAAAATTCCTACACTACTTCATCACTGGAGCAAAGAGTAAGAAAAACTACTCATTTAGCATGGAGAAAACATATGGATTCTTCATTGCAAATGACATTGAAATCATACAACTATATTGCAATAATTCTAAGAAAATACAAGAAGATTCCAAGACTTATCTTTATAGAAGAGTCACGCTCTTCTTGCACAGTAAATAACAATCCCTTAAGCTTCTCTTCAAAGTACCAAAAGTCACCAAGACTCTAAAAGATACTTCCCCCTTACACACACACACTCACACAAACTCCCTCTCAAACTGACTCTCCTCCTTCTTTTCTTCTCCTCCTTTGAAGAGACACAAAGCCTCATTTAATATAATCCTTAAATTCTCTAACAGTCACTTTATATGCCCCTTCAAAATTCCTCCAAATACAATGAATTTTAAGAAAAAAACTAATTCTGTTGTCTAGGCGCCAATCTTCTAGAAGCCCCCTTTATCTATCTGGCACCTAGGAGCCAAATCCGAGAACCAAGGTAGTGGGCTCTCTATTTTCATATACATGGTCTGACACTTAGAAGTTGGCACCTAGGCACCAGTTCACGTTTTTGTCCTTTGCTCTATTTGACCTCTTTTTATCTCTTTTTTTTTCTAAAACTCAATTTCTTGTACCTAAAATAGAAAACATGCAAAATACCTTACTTTAAAGGGAAATATCATTAAAAATGAGCATTAAATAAGTATAATAAGTAGCAAACTTTAGGCGTGTTAGAGAACTAGGGGCAACTCCTACATGGGAGCATTCTTGTTAGGGTGGAGAAACTTAAGCATGAAGTGTGAATCATAGCTATCGGAGTAGCATGCAATTGAGATTATACTCAAAAGCATCTGTGGACCAATAGCTTTCATGGTCAAGGGACTCACAATCAAGTCGTTCGAGAAACTTCTCAGCATAGCAAGCGACTTGCAGGAGGATATTAAGCATATGGAGTCCCAGGAAAAGAACGAGAAGTCCAGAGCAGTCAGGACATTTGAAAAGAAATTTGAGATAATAGAAACAGTTGATAAGGGCAAGTAGCTAATGAGGACTCAGGTTGAGCAGTCTCTTCAGGGTTCTCAGCATTCATCACAACATGATTAGTTTTGTCAGCAGCAACAAACACAGCAATATGTCCAGTCTGGACAGCAGTCATATCAGAAAGGACAAAACCAGACAGATGGTAGTCATGGTCTGACATTTGTAGAGCGGATGAATAGGGTGTATTCTTTCAAGGATGATGTCATATCAAAGATACTGAGTTTAGATTTCTAGAGCTAAAGAAACCGTAAGAGGTTGATAAGAAGCATCATCCTAATTATTCACAATACAATAGAATCTTTGGACACACCATATAGTGATGTTTCAGTTTCAAGGATTGGCTCGAGAGGAATCTCAAAGTGGGAAATATAATAATCCCAAAATAATATTTAAGAGAAACTAAATAAGGTTTTTGTAAATATGATTTCGACTAAGCCAATCACCCTGATAGAGCCGTATTCAGAGGAAGGTGGTTGGAGTATAGTTTGGAGCCGATTATACAAGAAGATTCTTGAGCAGATTCTGACTGCATCAGTATAAGCTGCCATTCAGAGTCTACAGGCTGCCCGTTCGAAGATGGAGATCACACTAAAGAAGTCACCGTAGATGGAGAAGAAGAAGAATATGATCATGCATGAGATGAAGATTAATAGAGCAAGGGGTAGGATAAGGGCAGCCTCTGTTAGATTGATTGTTTCATCTTCGAGGGAGAAATTCCTTGAACCACTAACCATGTATGACTATCTTTTTCCCCTCTAGGGTCTTTTGAATATAATATTTACAATTTGGACTACATTTAACTATATCTAGTTATAACATAACTGACTATGACTAATTTAACCCCGATCTCGATTCCAAAACTTATCCTCAAGTCATACTTAAGTAAATGATCATGTTAGCGACATTGAAGAAATTGTCGACAACACCAGATATGATAGTTCTGAGAGTTAAAAGCCAATCCTCGAGTTTAAGGAACCCTGATAGCAATCAACTTGGACTTTTCAGATTAAAAAATGACACCATAAGAGTCAACTACAACATCAAAAGGATAAGAGATTACAAAAATTAATTCGAGGAGTGGGAACATATTGCCCCCAAAGAAGACTCCAATGGAAAAAGGAAAATAAATAGTCACTCGCGAAGAAATGCCTCCGCAAGTGGAAGAGATGCATAATCAAGTGAAAATTGGAAGTCATTACAAATTGGATTATAACATACTAGATCATTTTAGGAGGTTGCCAAAAAAACTAAGCATCTACGATGCTCTGATCCTGTGAAAGGAGATGAGGTAATCTCTAGTCATGACCCTACTTGATCCAAAATTTCCTTAGCTCAGTTGGCCAGCACATCCTCGGATAACGTTTGTTTATTTAAGGAACAGCCTGGAGTAACCTTCACCAATGAAGACTTGTTTCTTAGTACTACTGATGACAACAGACTGGTCTACATCTCCGTCAACATCAGCAGATTTGTGCTCTCCCAAGTTTTGGTAGGTCTAGATCTGCCACTCAACTTGATGAGTCTAAGAAATTTAGCATATTTGGATATTAATGCTTAAGAGCTTACCAACGATAAGATGAAGTTAAGAGAATTTAATCATATGGCAGAGAGATCTCTAAGATCAATTTCACTACTAATGAAGGTTGGAAAGCTAGTAATAACCATTAAATTTCGTATCATCGATGCAGAAAAATTGTTCAATGCTTTGCTTGGTCAGCCATGTATTCATGAGCATAACATGGTCCCATCATTGGTACACCAGTTCATCAAGTATTAAAAAGAAGGATAAGAATAATGCATTAAGGGGGATTTGCAGCCTTTTTTAGTTCATGAAGTAGGCATCCATGAAGATGCCACCTACTATGCTCCTCCAAAGAAGACTGTCTTTTCCCATGAAGTTGCGTCAAATTGGATGGAAGATTTAAAGTAATTAATATAGCAAGATCCTTTAACTACACTTCAACCATATACCTCCACTCATTTGCAAAGATTTGGTGGAGGTTATTTTAGCCCGCACATCTGAGACCGAGGTCAGGGACGTGGACGAGGAAGAACCAACATGATATTTGAACGAACAAATTCAATCATCAGCATTGACATTGAAAAAAGATTTGATGAAGATGAATCCAATGAAGAGATCATGATGATAAAATAGAAGAAACTACAGTTTGAGATTTCCTTGGAAGATGTGGAGAAAAGTGAATATGAGTCAATGTATGATAAGATCGAACACTACGTGCATGCCATGACTCTAAATTTAATCCACCCTCCAAAGATCGAGAGTTTAAAGGTCAAGGAATTCTGGGGTGTTGGTTTGAAACCAATCAAGTTTCACCATACTTCTCCTCTTACTAGTTCTAAAACTCACGTAAATTTAGAAGAGAAAGATTCTGATGAATTAATGGAATTGTCATTTGGTTACTTTTCACCTTGTGTACAAAAACTAATTCAACAGGGATATGTGCCAAAGCAAATGCCAAAGGAGAAACTATAACTTTTTGAGAAATTATGGATTGTTAAATGCAAAACTCTCAATTCAAAAGAGGGACTCAGATTTGGTACGATAGGATCGGATCATGATTCTGAATTCTGCATGGTTGTTACTAGAAAATTAGAAGAGGATTGCCTCGATGTAGAATATGATTTTGAGGTATCTCTGATTTTTAATCCTCCACCAGAGTTTGAGGAGGAAATTAAGTCAATAATTGATGAATTGAAGGAATTTAACCTCGGGATTGAGTAACCCTTACCAACCTTCATAAGTTCTCTACACAACAAAGAGGAATCAACTGATTTGATAAAGTTACTATCATAAATTAAGGATTGTTTCACTAGGAGAAATGATGGAATGCCGAGATTATCCTCAGAAGTCACAGTTCTTGGGGTTGGAGTGGATGAGAGTATGACTCAAGTAAAACAAGCTCCGAGAAGATTGTGCCTCGAAATAGAACAACAAGTCATCACCAAGGTGGTGAAATTAATAGAAGCTAAATTTGTGCAAGAAGAGCAACACCCTACATGGTTAGCCAACATTTTGCTAATTCAAAAAAAAGAAATAGACAAATTCTAGTACGTGTCAACTTCATGGATTTAAATAAACCATGTCCAAAGGATGAGTTCTCGTTACCGTTACTAAAGTTAATGGTGGATAACACATCGACACTTCAGATTTTCTCTTATATGGATGAATCGTCGGGATACAATCAGATCAAGATGGATCTAGAAGAACAACACTTACATCCTTCATAATGCCGAATAGAATCTTTTACTACACAGTGATGCTGTTTGGATTGAAGAACGCTAGAGCAACCTACCAACGAGATAAGACTAAGATATTTGATGACCTCTTCCACAACCGGGTGGTATGCTACCTGGACGACTTTGTCATCAAAAGTAAATAGCGAGTTATGTTCCTTAATGTGATAAGACTAAGATTTTTCCACTTGTATGATTTGAGGATCAAGTTAAAACAATTAAGATAATATAATTTTAAGATTAATTCCTTAAAGTATGCCTTTGGCGTTACCTCCGAAAAATTTCTAGGATTTGTTGTTTGTCATTGGGGATTTGAGATCAACCCATATATGATTCATGCTATCTTAGAAATGCCACATACGAAAACCTTGAAACAGTTACGTTCCTTTAAAGGTAAATTGACATACCTAACACGCTTTATATCTAATAAGTCAGATACGTGTTAGCTCTTTTTGACATTAACTAATAAGGACGTCAATTTTTTTTGGAAAGAGAGAATCCAACGGGCCTTTGAGGATCTTAAGCAATAATTAACAACACCTCATTTTTTTGCACAGCGTATCCCGAGAAAACCTTTGATACTCTAGACCACAACCTTAAAAAACTCTTTTGGAGCCTTGTTAGCTCAGGTCAATGACAAAGAAAATGTGCTCTACTACTTGAGCCGACGTTTAATTTTGATGGAGGTAAAGTATCCCCCTATTGAGAAGCATTGTCTAGCTTTGATTTTTTCCTTCCAGAAATTCAAGCATTACATGCTTTCTCATAAGATCACACTTATTTTGAAAGTTAATCCGTTGCAACATTTGTTGACCTGACCAACACTTTTCAGACGCTTAGTGATACAACTAAAATATTTAGTCCTTATGTACACATTTTTGTACTTATTTTTGAGATATTACGCTTTAGTGGAAGGTATTTGTGTGTTTTTCTTTTAGATGTAATCAAATAGCAAAAAAATGGTGAATGGAGTGAAAAAGGATCAAAGTTGAAGCAAAATAAAAGAAGGTTTGCAAAAGAACTGCAGTGCCCAGATCTGGTGCTTAAGTGCCAGTAAAACCGAGAAGGTTGCGCCTGTTGAGCTCACTTTTGCCTGAGGTCTAATTTTTCCTCCTTAGTAGCCTGGGGTTTAGCTATAGGACTTTCTTGTTGACCATTCCTAGAGGACTTGAAATGATACCTCACCATTAAAAATTTTAAATTCTTCTTTGCTCAACTTAGAGTTCCATATACTTGTTCTAACCTCTAGCACTTAGCAGGTCGGGCCACTATAGGGGAGCTCAAGAAGAGTTCCCGTAAAATTGCTTGGCCTTAGGGTCAACCCTCCGGTGGTGTGGTCTTAGTTGCTCTTAGTCACACACTTGCACATTAAACCCCACTTATAACCCTAAACCCAAACTTGTTAACTTTGATCCCTTGATCCTTTGGGAGACTCATGTAGATGGTCCCCTAAATGCACTAGCCCTGAGCTAGGATTTGGCTTAGACCAGTGCATGGAGGACACAAAGTAGAGGATTGCATTGGCCCATAACTCAAATAGGGTGGTTAGCACCTCAATTTTACCAACATACCTAACTTAGCCTTTTGCCCCCAAATCTACCCAATTTACCAAAGCACCCCCAAACCGCAAGTTTGACCAAAATTCACAGTTTCACCAAAAATAATGTCATAACATTTCAAAACTCCCAAATTGTGCAAAACCTCCAAAAATTACCAAAATACCCGTCAAATTGTCAAAATTACCAAAATACCCTTGGTGACCCAAATTTTCCCAAAACGCTCAAAATCATTTCAAATATCCCCAAAACCAATTTAGACCCTTTAATTGAATTTAATTTGACCAATTTGACTCATTTTGACCAAAAGCCCCCAAAACCAATTTAGACCCTTTAATTGAATTGAATTTGACCAATTTGACCCATTTTGACCAAAAGCCCCAAATTGACTTTAAAGACCCAATTACCCCAATTCACCCTAAATGTCCACCAATTTGATCCCAATTTTCTCCAGTTTCAATTTTAAACTCAAATCCATCATGAAAAAACTCAATTCGAACTAAATCGAAGCCCAACTGATCCACTATGGAATGCAATTTTAGCCCAACTTAAAAAAGCCCCAATTTGACCTAAAGCCAAAATCTCACCCAATTGAACTCGAAATCTATCTAATTGCCTCAATTTTTAATCATAAACTCTTCCACACACCAAATTGAACTTTCAATTACCCTTTTCCAAGCTCCAATTTTACTCAAAACCAACTAGGACCAAAACCCCCATTTTTACCCCAATTTAGCTATGTCTCCAAACGTCACAAAATTGAATGTCCAAATCCCAAAATTGACACCCAATTAATGTTGAGAACTCGCTATAACATCTCTATAGACCATTTTAAACTATCAATTTGGACTTGTCCTAAATCTAGCCTAACCTAAACCGAAGTCCAACCCAACATCTCTAAATTGATGAAATGTTCAAAATCCCATCAAATAAATTCAAAATCACTCCATATCTTTTCTAAACTCTTTATGATAATCATCTACACCAACTTGCTCAATCAATTGACTCCAATTTTATGTCTAGTCCAACCCAAACCCAACTTTAAACCAATTTGACCCAAATTGAACCCATGCACCAAAATTGACCAAGCAATGCCAAGTTGATCGAGCCAAAGCTTCTACGGCCAACTTCTGGACCCTATTGACCAGGTTATACTCACCTAGCCCACTCTAGAAGAGATATGGACCAATGATCCCCTATTTTAAGGGATTTTACCCATATTTGGCATAAGCTTGAAATATATTTGCCATCATTGCTCACCCTTGGGAGGTAATCATAATTAACCACTCCCTGATGGATCCTAGTGACCAGGCTAGACCCACCTAGCGCACCCTATGAAAGCCATGAACAGATGATCCCGTGATTTAGGGGATTTTATCATTATTTGGGCCTAAAGCAGGAAATCCTTGCCATCAAACCAATCAATTAGGGGTTAATCATAATTAAACCTCTTCGTGGCTCACCTAACTATCTGACTACCTCCCCTACTCTGTTCCACGACCCTAATCATCGAAAAAACCAAAATGAGAGCCACCTTAATCAAATTTAAACCCAATTACACCCATCCAAGCTAGCCAACTCTAATTAGCTTTGGCACATTTCAACCCTCCACATAAGCAATTAATTGAACCTAAATTGAAGCTCTGAGCTCCACCCCAAACTCCTCTATTTAAACAGCCCCCTCATGGCCAAAGGTGAGATGATCCAAATCCTTTGGAAACTCTGTTAAAATCTCACCAGAGACTCTCTAAAAACTCCTTGACTCAAACCCACCATTTCCCCCCTTTGGTTCTCTTATGAGAGCCCAATTTTGAGCTTAAAATTTTAGGTCTAACCAGGACAGATTTCTCCAAACCTCCACAATCCACCAAACTCCAATTAACTCTACACACACCATCCCCACAGTGAAGGGAATTGATTCCCCACAAAATTCCCATCCTAAATAGCCTCTAACATAGCTCTTAAACAACACCTAAAATCGAGTTCGATCAAAATCATATCTCGACATTTCACAAGGGCCTAAGACTTCATCTGAAGGTTTGTTGGGTTTATTTGAAGCTACCACGGCCATCTGATTGAAGCCTCCCCTCTCAGACAAAGGTATATAACCTAAACTTTAATCCGAGTTTATTTTGATTCTCCATACGTATTTACTATGTTTCATACCATTTAAGCCATATATATATATATATATATATATATATATATATATATATATATATATNATTTGGTTGATTCTAGCTCTAGATCTTAAGGTTTTAGTGTGAACGGCTCACGACTTAAGTCATTTAGGGACCATGAAGAAGAGCCGCCTGATCGTGCGTTTATTCAATGAATGGAGGAGATTAAGCCGGAAAAACTCTAGGATTGAAATGGTGGGCTGCGTGGCAGCTGAGGTGGTAGCTTAGGTGGCTGGCGACGTCAAATGATGGAGCGTCGCATGAAAAATTCAAAGCAGATGAGAATGGCGTGGCACTAACTGGTTTAAGTAGAAAAATATGGGTTTTCTAAATTTATTTAAATACCTGAACTTCAAAAACCCATATCTTTCTCTAAAAAAATCATATTAACAAAATAAAAATACCCTCTTGCTCAGTGAACAGAGGAGAATAATGTGGTCTAAAAATAAAATTATTTATTCACTCTCTATTTTTTAATGAATTAAATAATCTATGGAGTATTTTAATTCCTTATGATCAAACATTGCTCTTCATGGCTTGAAACTTTTAGGTTCTTTCCTTATGATAGAGGGGATGTTCTTTGACTTTTCCAAGGACAAAGGCGATCTCTATGCGTCTAACTTTAATTTTCATACTAGGATGGATATTTTGACTTATTTTAATTATATAAATTAAAATACCTCTTGGAAAATTCTGAGAATAATTTTAGTTTGTTTCGTATAGTCAGAGAAGCTTTGAAAAAATTTTATTATGATTTGAATTATTAAGTACATTTTAATAGTTAATTAAATGTATATATCTTTCTTTAATTTATGTAAACTAAATACTAATAAAAAATTAAAAAAAATTAATTCCACACTGTATATAAAAATCATGTTTACCTACTGTAAAAATTTAAATATTATTTTACTAAGTTTGAGCACTAAAGTTCATTTTCTAAGAAACATTATATTTTGGTACAAATAGAATTATATTAAGTCAAATACACTAGGGATAATTAGAAAAAAGTGTTTTTCTGAGTTCCTTGTGATCAGAGGAACTTAGAAAAAATAAAATTTATTTTTGAGAAAATACTTGAGTTTTGAGCTTTATTTTGTGTTTAAAATAATTAAAAATAATTAATAATCCCCAAAAAACAAAAATACTTCAAAATGTGCCTAATTGTTCCCTAATCACTTAAAACTCATTAATATATTTTTCCTAATTTTCCTAAGTTAAAAATAAATTTTTAGGAGCTTAAAAATGATTTTTTTCTTATTTTCCCTTAAAATAATTATAATAAATAAATTAAGAAAATAAAAAAAAATAGAAAATTTGTTTTTGGAGTTCTCTTAACTTAGAGAGTTTTCATAAAAATATAACTATAATTTTGGTAATTAAGATATTATTTTACATTTAATTAAATCAACAAAATTAATTCATAATCAAATAATAATGATAGAGGTTTAATTCAGAAAAAAACATGAAATTTTGTCTGTGTTTCTCTGACCTAAGGAGACCGCTAATAAATTTCACATGAATAAAAACTTTATTTTGGATAGTTAAGTAAATCAATTTTGAAAATACAACTTTCAAAATTTAAATAATTATTTAAATTAATTTAAATTTTGAAAATCCATATTTTCTCATCTAATGTTTTAATTGATCCATGGATAGGACACTCTAAAAATTCATAAAGTCATTTGAATTTTGATTAATGAGTTATGAGGTGAAGAGCCCAAAAGGCAAAGGGGTAACGTTAGATTTTAGTGCCTTAATCAAAATTTAGGATTAATAAGAGGAAAATGGATGATTTTGATCCTAATGAAGATGTTTGGCCGATTAAATTACAATGGGATTAAAGGGTAGGAACTCACCTTCCACCTTTTATATAATAAGAACATTATTGTAATTTCCTTAATTATAAAAACTTGGAAGTTAATCAAAATTAAACAATTCTCAAGTGATGGGTTAGAGTTAGGAAGATAATATTTCTTTAATCTTAAGCCCATAATTGATGACAATGTGATCTTTCAATAAAAATGCGTGTCATTTAAATCAAAATTTTGCTAGTTACCATTTCACCTATTGTGATTTTTCAGGGCTTAGTATTGATCTAAGCTTTATATTTAAACTCATTTGATTGGATTTAGAAGATAACATGATTGATGATTAAAATTTTTTTTCTACACTAAAAGCCCCATTTTAACTGTAGGTATCGAAACCTTTAATGACTCAGTTCTGCCTTATGGGCACCCACGCACATAACTATTAAATGAAATATCAATTGATTAATTTAGTGTCATAGCCTCGAGATAAAGAAAACACCAAGTTTTCTTGAGCAATGGGATAGCCTTAGTATAACCTTGGATGATTAATAAAGAGAAATGATAAGTTTAAAATGAACTCGAAATTATTTCAAGAAATGATTGAAGTGATTCAGGGTCATGCTCCGAGCACTTTAAAATCTCTTGAATATTTTGAAGGGCAAATTAAACTTGCTATATTTTGTTCTAAAATCTTCCACTAAGATCTTCCAAGACTTAATAAATTCATAACTTGGGTTTTGGTAGCTATACCTTCTTCTAATCATGCAATTTGACTTTCTTGTAAAATTACATACATATTGCCAAAGCAAACCTTTCAAATGGAGGAGCAGGAAGAATCAACAGGTATGCTTTTATGTTATTGCATTTACCTTTTTGTACCTCTTATTTCTTGCTTGCAAGCTTAAGGCCACCCTGCATGTCAAAAAAAAAGAATAAAAAGAACAAAACTAAAGATTAAACAAGTTGAAATTCACTGTCACAACAGTCAAAATATAAGACAACTCTAAATTTAATCACAAAAAAAATTTAATAAAAATTGCAACTAAATTAAAATGTCTCTATTGGATGATTTGGAATCCCTCAGAGGAGGTAACCTACAGTTGCTAATGAGATTTCCCACGGTCTAAATGAAAGTATGGAACTCATTAAGTTGAATTTAGTAAATTCATTTGAACTAAGTGAATCCAAAGAAAATTAGTGGTGTCAGAAGGAGAGAACCGTTGGATCCTAACCGGTGTCACTCTAATCAACTTTAACATCCTCCATAATATTTAAATAAACATAACCTTAAGAAACATTTAATTTAACATTAAAACTTGAAACATTAGAAAACTTAAACTTGCTACGATGATGAGTTTGGAGCTAGCATTGTGGGCAATACAACCATCTTCAACAACAAAACATTCTAGTTTAGCTAAACCATTCCTTAGAATTAAACAACAAGCTATAGGATTTCAAGATCTTCCACCTAGTGTGACATAAATCCTCAACTTTCCATTAGGCTTTTATATGGCTCTACTATACGATATAACCTCTAACCTGTTTTAGGATTTTGAGGTTGCATTCGCCATGACCTAAATCCTCACATATTTTGGGCTATCTATGTGATCATTTCACATGAATGTAAGCCCTAGTTAAAAAAACTGACAAGATGAAACATTCAAATATTTCTCCTTTAAATTGAAACCAAACCATAGGATAGCTAGGGAATTCACCGAGATTCTTCTCAAGATCTATGACATCCCTTAGTCTCTCTTCCTTTAGATTCCATAATATGTTTCAAATTTGAGCCATTCTCATTTCACACCCCTTTTTCCAATCTCGTTAAAAAGTCTTATCCATTTGAACTCCTTGAAGTTAATATCCCTTGACCTTTATTGAGAGTTTTCTTAGGTGACTCCGGTTATCTAAGATGTAATTAACTATAGGAGCTTGCCCTTATAGGAAACTTTCAAGAACTTATCTTAATATAAACCCTATTTAATTTTTCATATTAAAAAGGGGAATTTTTTAGGATTATAATAAAATGGTTTCGCAGGCCGAATGAATGTCATATATCTCCTAGTTTATTTTATTGAGCCTCAAAATCAAGACATGTGTCCATCTTTTGAGAGGGACACATAGCTTAAGGTGCGGTGCTCTTTCATGTAAAGTATGAAAAATATGGAATCAGTTTGATTTCATATTTTTCTAAACTATATATATATTTATATATATATATATATATATGTGTGTGTNACACTGATGTCACACATCTTTCTGCTGGAACGCAATAGATGTTTGTTACCGTCCTCTGCCAATGGATGGTTGTGACTTTCTATAAATTTTTTAACCGACCAGTTGCCTTCTAAATCAAAGAAATATTGGATCATGGTTGTACAATCAGTCATTGTGTCTGCTCTTCTGAACCTCACCGTGATAGCGTCCTTCAACTCTTTCTTGAAACCAGTCTTACCACAAACAATGTCCTTTGTCTTAAGCTTCTTTGAATTAAGCCAGAAACCACTGTGTTTTTTTCGCACAGTAAATCCAATATAGTGTGCATATACACAGTACTGTTCATAGGCTTCCTTCTTATTGCGGACAACTGCATGAAGTAATTGCTCTGTCTCGGGTGACTGCAAATTTAAACATCAGCATTAGCGCCCCAAAAGGAAATTGATACAAGGCTACAATACAACAATCACAACATCATAATACTATAATATAACCCAAATAACAACATTACAATGCCAATATAATAGGCCAATNAAATTAAATGTCCCTCCGAAGCGGGAGATGACACTCTTATTCTAGCGTTCGACAGCTTTCACAGGACGACCTCCCCCCGGAAAATTCTACCGACGTGCTTAAATAAATTAATTTTTAAAATACTATTTTCTAAGTTAAAATAATTATTTAAATTAAATATAAATTTTAGTAACCACATTTTTCTCCTCTGATGATTTAACTACTCTATGGACAGGATATTCTAAAATCTATTAACTCATTTAAATGATGTTTCATGAGTAATGAGGTGAGGAGCCCTAATGGTAAAGTGGTCATTTTAGGATCTTGGTTCCTTAATCAAAGTTTAGGATTAACCAAGGGGAAAATGAGCAATTTTGATCTTAATAAATTTGTTTGGATGATTGAAACATAATGGGTAAGAAGGTAGAAACCAACTTGCCACCTTCCCATGATAAGAATAAAATTACAACTTGTTAAACTATCAAAGCTTAGAAGTTGATCAAAATCAAATGATTTCCATGTGATGGGCTTAATCTAAGGAGATGATGCTTCACTTATGATCAAGTCCACAATTATTGATGATCTAACTTCTTTTAATCAGAATCCATATCACTTAAATTAAAAATTAAACCATTCCTCATCTTTCTTCCATTAGATTCATTAAGGTGCTTGGTAGTGATCTAGGCTTGATTTTAAAACTTGTTTGATGAGAATTAGAATATAATGTTGTTGATGATTAACAATATCAAGCCCAAACATAGTGGTGGGTATCAGACCTTTAATGACTGAAACTTACCTTAGGAGCATTCACCTACATAATTGTTATGTGAAATATCAACTAACCAATTGAGTATCCTGTCCTTGGAATAATTAAAATGTCAAAGTTTGCCGAGTAATGCGGTAATTTTAATTTGACCTGGGATGATTAGTAGAGCAATATGATAAGTTAAAAATGAACTCAAATATTTCAAGGGACCTTCAAGGAAATTTAGCGTCATTCCTCGAACACTTTATAATCTCTTTGATATTTTAAAGGACAAATTGAACTTGTTATATTTGGTTTTAAAATCATCCAATAAGACCTTTTAGAACTCAATAAATCATAGTTTAGAGTCTGTTAGATACATGTTCATCTTCTCTTGCAATTTATTTAAATTTATGCAAGATTATATACATGTTGCAAAAGACTAACATTTAAGTTGGAATGCCGAGAAAATGACAAGTACTCTTTCATAGTGTTATTTAATTTCTGTCATTTTACTTTCTATTATAAACTACATGGGTGAATTCCTTACTTCACTTTTAAAATAAAAACAACTTTTTCCAAAAAATAAGCAACATTTAAAAAAAAACATTTGATTGTTTCAATAGTAACCATAAATCCTTTGAAATTTCACTAAACTTAAAATGACCTTTTGAATTTACGGGAGTCCCTTGGAGGAGGTAACCCATGGTTGCTAACGAGATCTCCCTGGTTTAAATGGGGTTCACAACTCGTTTAAGCTAGGTAAATTCAAAAGAAAATAGTGATATCAGAATGAGTGAACAGTGGGATCTTAACCGATGTCGCTCTAATCAACTTTAACCTCCCTCACAATATTTAAATAACCTTAGGAAGCATTTGATTTGACATCATGACTTGACACATTAGAAAAATTGACTTCTGAACTTGATACTTCTCTCAATCTTTACAAATTGACACTTCTAAACTTATACTTGCAACGATTAAGAGCTTGGAGCTAGCATTGTGGGCAGCGTGGCCATCTTCAACAGCAAAACATGTCTACACCAGCTAAACCATTCCTTAGATTTAAACAACCAAGCTATAGGACTTTGAGGTTGTCTGCTTAGTGCGACATAAATCCTCAACCTTTTCTTTAGGCCTTTGTATGGCTATGTCATACAATATAAGCCCTAATGTGTTTTAAGATTCTGAGTTTTTCATTTGTCATGACCTAAATCCTCACATCTTCTAGGCCATTTGTGTGATTTTTTCACTTGGATGTAAGCCCTGATTAATAAAATTGGAAGGATGAATTAGTTAAATATTTCTCCTCTAAATTAAAACCAAATCATAGGGTAGATTGAGAAGTCACCGAGGTTCTCCTTAGGATTTGTGACTTCCCGTAGTTTTTCTTCCTTTTGATTTCGAAAATAAATGTGCAAAATTTGAGTCATTCTCATTTCATACCTCTTCGTCTGATCTCATTGAAATTTCCTATCCTTTGAACTTCTTGAAGATAATATCCCCTAATTCTTATCGAGAGTTTTCTTAACTGACTTCAGTTATCTAAGATGTAAATAACTTTACGGACTTGCCCTTATACAAAACTTTTGAGAAACTAGCTTAATATAAACACTATTTAATTTTTCATATTAAATAAAAGAACTCTCCATCTTATAATAAAATTGTTTCGCAGACCAAATGGATTTCATACATTTCTTAGTTTATTTGATTAAGCCTCACCATCAAGCCATGTGTCAATCTCTTGAGATGGATACATAGCTTAAGGTGTGACACTCTTTCATCTAAACTATGAAAGACATGGGATGGACTTAATTTAATTATTTCTAAAATTAAATATACATGTAAATTAAAATTTTCCTCCAAAGTGGGCGACATGATTCTAATTTCGGCGACCGACAGCTTCCATAGAATTTCCCTAAAAATTCTACTGACGGGTCCTAAGCACAAAGTACCTGGCGCTTAAGCGCCATAAGTAGTTACTTGATGATTCAATGAATTTGGACGGATTTTTGAAAAGGTATTTGAAGAAACTCTTGCTGAAAATGTGGGAAATAGTTAATGGACACAAAAATACAATCAATTGGATTTTGAAATTAAATGTCTCTCCGAAGTGGGCGACAGGATTCTGATTCCGGTGACTGACAACTTCTAAAAGATTCCACTAATAATTCTGCAGATAGTGCCATTTTCAAGTACCTCGCGCTTAAGCGCCAGATGTAGTTATTTGTTGATTCAATGAATTTGAACAAATTTTTGAAGAGGTATTTGAAGAAAGTCATGGTGAAGATGTGGGAAATAGTTAATGGACACAAAAATACAATCAATTGGCTTTTGAAAGGAGGCAACTCTTAGAACATTCATTGAATATGGACACATTTTGAAGAGATACCAAGGCACCTTTCGAAAAGTTATAAAAGAAGGACTTGGATTGAATTGAAGAGGAGCCACTGCCCCCCTCTAAACACCGTTGACTCTTCTCTCTCTCTCTCTTAGATTAATTAGGATACTTTTAGACGGATGAAGGAGAGGAGTTGCAGTGAGTGAGTAGAGAGTACTATAAGAGAAAGGAAGAGGAGAGATTCACTGGAACTTCAAGAGTTTGTTGTAGAGGATTTGAGATAAGTTTTTAACTTTTTGACTATATTTTGTTTTAATTTAGACTTCTTTTTTTTGCATGATTTCTACTTTCAAATTTAAGAGTGGTTGTGTTTCCTCCATGAATTTTAAGTAGTTTTCTTTATCTTCTTCCTTAAAATGATAAGTGATTAAGTATTGGATGGAAGTTGTGTGAAGTATTAATCTGTAATGTTAAAACAAGTTGAGATGGTTTTAAACCTTGTATACCAATTAAGATGTTAATATTTATTGTGAGAACATGAAATATTTGAGATGGTATTTTCTTAGTCAACTAGTGGTAAGAATCACATGAGATTGTATGGATGAGAATGTAATTCATATGATTGAGTGCAAATAATTAGAGAAATAAGCTTTGAAGGGTGTTGAATTAGAGGACTTTAGAGTAATAGACTAAAGCACTTAATTTGGTTTTGTTGTTTTAGGTTTTGATATGAGATCTTAGCCCTTTGGCGGAGGGACAAGAGGGTAAATCTAGAGTGAGAGCTAGTATCTTCCATAACTAGCCCATCTTCAAGATTATTCAAGCTTTAAATTAGTCAATGTTCTTAATAGCATCTCTAGTAATAGTAAGGAATAGTATTGCTCTTGTTTGACACAACACAATTTGAATACATCCACAAAAAAAATTATATACTTTTTACTGATTCATGATAAGGAAAAAGATATTTCATTTAAATTGCCTTCATCTAACAAATATTTAGTTAAATTTAGTTTGTTTTTTAGTTTGTTTCCAAATATTAAAAGAAATAATAAATAGAACTGAACTTACATTCCTATTATAACATCTATAGTTTGAGTAAGAATATTTTGCATAGTAGCACATGCTATCTAATTTCTTCTGATTTAGTTACATATTGTATTTCTCACTATTGGTTCGATATTTGGGGCTTAATCAAAAAGTTCTATAATGCATGATAATGATAAGTATACTTGCATAGTATCCTATATTTAAAAATATTAATTGCATTCCTATTTGCTTCAAAATCAAGTTTTTGCCTAGTCATTGCTGGGGATTAAGAATTTGGCACCATTGCAAAGTAAGAAATATAAGTAAGGAAAAATTAAAAATATAATCACAAACATTATATTGTCATATAAAATCAAGATCAAATTTTTGGCGCCATTGTCAGGGAGAATAAAAATTTTTTGAAGAGATATTTAAAGAGCAAATTTTTTTTTAGAAAGTTTTATTTAAAATTTTTGATTTATTATAGGAATATTGTAGGGTTGTTTTTATATAAGTTATTATTTGTGTGAGTTTATTTTATGTTGTTTTTGTAGTAATGTATATGTAGTTTAGGTTTTAAAGAACTAGTGCCTTACACTTTTAAATTTGAAAGAACTATTAGAAAAATCAAAAAAATCCAAAATACAGAAACAGACCAAAAATTTCAAGAAATGACAAACGAAAATAATCAAAATACTAAAATTCATAAAGAATCTTGACCTTTAAGATATTATGGAAACCCTACAGTATATGAAATTCATTATAGACTTCAAAAACCTGTTGTGGTGTCCAATTCATTTGAACTTAAACCTAATATTATCCAAATGGTATCAAATAATCAGAACGGGGAGCACCAGCTGAAGATCCAAACTTACATCTCGCTAATTTTCTAGAATTTTGTGTTACATTTAAATATGACAGTGTTTCAGATGATGCTATAAGTCTTATTCTTTTTCCTTTCTCATAGAGGGATAAAACTAAGATATGGTTACATTCGTTAGCACCTAGATCTATCAGAACTTGGTGTGATTTAACACAGAAATTCCTTGCTAAATATTTTCCTCCATAAAAAATTGTGAAGTTTAGAAATGATATTACATCTTTTTGTCACTTTGAAGGATATTCTATTTATGAAGCATAAAATCGACTTAAATAACTATTAAGAAAGTGTCCACTACGAGATTGGTTAATAATTAAAACTTTTTACAATGGATGAGTGGTGCACAAAAAATATATGCATTTTTAGACCTAAATTTTTTCCTCATATATTGTGATATTGCGATTTAAAGGAAGATATTTTTATATTTTGTTGTAGGTTGATGATTTTCAGGACTTGAAGCAAAAAGGAAGCATAAAGGATGGAATTTGGAGTCAAAATGACATTTTAGAAAAAAAAACTCAGCACTGACGGTGCCAACAAGGATGCTAATGATGCTAGCAAGGACGTTGACGACACCAACATGAACCAGGAAGTACAGAATACCACAGGCATCTCCAACGCCATCGTGGGTGCCGATGACACCATTTGACAGAGAGCATGGAATTTAATTACGGATCACGGGCGCCGACGGCGCCATCATGTGCACCGATGATGCCAACGTCAGTGCTGAGCAAAATTCTAAATGATTCAATGAATTTTGGATGCTTTTTGAAGAGTTATTGGAGGCACTCTTAAAAAACTGACATTGTTGTTTAATTAGAGAAAAAATTATTCAAAAAAATGAGTAGTTAGAGGGGGATAGAGTGTAAATGAGTTTACTAGAGTGCTCTATTGTTTAATGTGGTGAGTCTAAGTGTGATTTTCTCCAAAAGAGTTGTTAAGAGAGGGAGAGAAACATATGATCCAAAAAATGGAGCATGAGCTCTACAATAAAGTGAGAATCACATTCAATTTTATGAAAGAGTGTTTTGCTCATAGAATTGGGTGCAAATAAATAAGAAAATATATATTATTGGGCGAAGAATTAGAGATTTTAGGGTGACAGACTAAAGTCCCCAATTTGGTCTTAATGTTTAAGAACTAAAACAAGAGTTAGCCTTCAGACAAAGAGAAGTGGGAGCTCTAAAGTGGGAGCTAGTATCCTTTCAGCCTAACCTTAATTTTAGAGACTAAACCTAAGATTAGCCAATGATTCTCCATAACACTTGACTTAGGGTAGAAATCTAAAATTGCTCGTATTTGACACAATAACAAATTCAAACCATTTATCTCTCTCATTTAACCAAAAAATCATTATAGTGGGAAAGATGCTTTCTCATATTTGATAACTTTATCACAAAAACATGTTTGGTAGTTATAGTTTAACTTTAGTTTACAATCTTGCTAGTAGTTGATAATTTAGTTATGATAGCACCTTAAAGATCTGCAATTAGCATAGTAGATTTTTTTTATTATCATGAAATTTCTAATTTAAATTACCATTTCGAATTTAAATCTTCCTCGTGGGATTGATATTTAGGCTTAAACAAAAAGTCCTGTATTATTTTATAACAATACGTATATTTGCATAGAATCCTAATATAAATTGCTTCAATTTCTTATTAATAAATAACAAACGATGTATTTGGAATTGCTGTAAAGCAGAGCCATCTTCATTAATTTTACACAATTATAGGTTTCAGGATCAAGTTTTTGGCACCATTGACGGGGAAGGTAATGGTAAATTAAATAAATTTGGTAAATTAGAAAATTTAACGATAAATATAAAAAATAAAAAAAACTTTTTAGGAGTATTTTTAAGAAATTTTTCTTTGTTTATTTTATTTGTTTATGCGTAGAATTGGGTGTGAAGGTTTATTACCTTACGATTCAGAATTAGAACTTACTATTAAAAAAGTTTGAAAACAACAAAAAAAATATTAAAAATTTGAACGAAATGGAAAATAACTAGCACCTGGATCTATCTGAACTTCGAGAGAACTATCACAAAAATTTTTGGCTAAATATTTTCTACCCTTGAAAACTGCTAAGTATAGAAATGATATTACATCTTTGTGTCAGTTCAAAGGGGAATCGATATATGAAGCTGGGAAAGATTTAAAGATCTCCTTAGGAGATGTCCACATCATGCTTTACCAGATTGGTTAATAATTCCAACTTATTACAATTGATTAGTAGGGTCACTTAGAAATATTATAGATGCTGCTACAGGTGGATCATTAATGCCAAAACCATTTGATGAAACATATGCTTTAATAGAGGAAATGACTACTAATAATTTTCAATGGCCCTCTGAACAATTAAATCCTAAGAGAGTAGCTAGTATTCATGAATCTGATGTGATGTCTATTTTAACATCTCAAATTGCTGCTATAGCAAAAAACATTGATCAAATTGGAGTGAACTATTCTTGAATACTACCAATGTTAGAGGAAAATTCACTAGGACAGACAATTGATAATTAATCATCGTATGAAAATTTGAATGCTATAAATAATTAAAATAATAATCCCTGTTTAAATTTTTATAATGCTGGATGAAAAAATTACACTAATTTTAGTTGAAATAATTATAACAATTTGGTGAAACCCTCAAGAAATTTGAAATAACCAAGGGAATCCTAACTATAAACGTTATTATCCTGCTAGATTTAATAATAACTCACAAGTTTAGGAGAAGAAGTTGACTATGGAGAAAGTAATGCTGAACATGGGAAATCAAATACAAAATCAAGGGGCTAAAATTAAGAATACTGAAAATTAAATAGGATATATTGCTACTGCACTTAGTAATAGACCTTCTGGAATTCTTCTGAGTATGGTTGAAGTTAATCCAAAAGATCAAAATAAGAGAAAAATAAAATTATTCAATTACGAAGTGGAAAACAAGTGAAAACAAGAATCCAAAGAGAAACTAAAGTTGAGGAGAAGGTAGAAAATAAAAGTGACAATGGTGAAAATAAACCAATACATATTTCTTTAGAAAAACCACTACCTCCGTTTCATTAACGATTGAGACAAAAGTATAAAGATAAACAATTTACAAAATTTTTGGAAATCCTTAAAAAAGTTAACGATAAATATTTCTTTTGTTGAAGAATTTGAACAAATGCCAAGTTATGTGAAATTTTAGAAGGATATACTAAACAAGAAAAGGAAGTTTGTAGATCACGAGACCGTTGCACTTATTGAAGAGTGTAGTGTTACTATTCATAAAAAGCTTCCTAAAAAGTTAAATGATCATGAAAGTTTTACTGTGCCATGTGCTATTGTTGAAAAGTTTATTAGAAAAGCCTTATGTGATCTAGGAGCTAGTATTAACCTAATGCGTCCCTAAATTTTTATGCGTTTAGATTTAGCAGAGAATTTCCCTAATACTGTAACTCTTCAGTTAGGTGATCGATCAATAACTTATCCTAAAGGAGTTATAGAAGATGTACTAGTGAAAGTGGATAAATTATTTTTTTCTGCAGACTTTATTGTATTAGAAATGGAGGAAGATAAAGAGAATCCTATTATTTTGGGGAGACCATTTCTTGCAACAGGGAGAGATGTGATAGATGTGTAAAAAGGAGAATTAATAATGAGAGTCAATGATAATGAAGTAACATTTAATATAGTAAAAGCTATGAAATATCCTGTGATAGAAATAGATAATGAATGTTTTAGAATGAAAGTTACAAATTATCTAAGTAATAAGCAATTTAAGGGAATGTTTGAACAAAAATTAAGGTAAGAAGAGTATTTTGAAAATGATAATGAAATAAAAGAAGAGACATTAGATTTTGTTGACGACAAATTTGAAACTTTAGACCTTTTAGAAAATGAAAATAAAAATCTTATTCCTTCAAGTATTAAACCACCTGAACTTGAACTGAAAGTATTACCTGCCCATTTAAAATATGTGTTTTTAGGAGATTCATCTACATTGCCTGTTATTATATCTTCTAATTTAACTAAAATTCACGAACAAAAATTAATAGAAATGTTGAAAAGATATAAAAAGGCCTTTGGATGGACTTTAGTAGATATTAAAGGAATCAGTCCTTCAATTTGTTTTCACATAATTCAATTAGATGAACAATACGAACCTAAATCTAATCCTAGGGGGAGATTATATCCAATACTGACAGAAGTTGTTAAAAAAGAAATCTTAAAATGGCTAAATGCTAGAATTACATATCCTAGCTCAGACAGTGCTTGGGTAAGTCTGATTCCCTATGTTCTAAAGAAAAGAGGAGTGACAGTTGAATTAAATGATAAAAATGAATTAATTCCAATAAGACAAGTTACTGGTTAGCGAATTTGTATAGACTATAGATAATTAAACATGGAGACCAGGAAAGATAATTTTCCTTTACACATTCTAGACCAAATGTTGGATAGATTGGCTGGAAGCAAATATTATTATTTTCTAGATGGATATTTTGGGTATCACTAAATTTTGATTGCTCCTAAGGATTAAGAGAAAATAACATTTACAAGCCCTTATGGAAAATTTGCTTTTCATAGAATGTCTTTTGGACTATGTAACAAACCTGCAATATTTCAAAGATGTATGATGTCAATTTTTAGTAATTTAATTGAACATGGAATGGAAGTATTTGTGGATGATTTTTCCATATTCCGAATTTCATTTGAATTATGTTTAAATAATTTAGAAAATGTTCTCGAATTACGTGAAAAAATCAACATAGTACTAAATTAAAAAAATGTCAATTTATGGTTGTAGGAGGAATTGTACTTGGGCATAAAATTTCTAAAAATGGCATATAATTAGTCCCAATAAAAATTCAAGTTATTGAGAAATTACCGCCTCCTACTACGGTCAGACGGGTGAAAAGTTTTCTATGACATGTTGGTTTGTACGAGCGTTATACCATTATGTCAACTTTTAGAAAATGCTACAAAATTCAACTTTAATGAGGAATGGATAAAAGCATTTGAGCTATTGATAGAAAAACTAATTACTTCTCCTATAATCATTCCACCTGATTTGGAGAAGCCATTAGAAATAATGTGTGATGTTATTGATGTTGTTTTAGGGAAAAGGTGTAACAATCTTTTTAAAATAGTATATCATGGTAGTAAAACTCTAAATGATGCTCAAATTAATTACAACACTACTAAAAAAGAGTTATTAGCTATTATTTATGCCTTTGGTAAGTTTAGACCTTATTTAAATGGAGCCAAATTTATAGTGCTTATAGATCATTCTACTATCAAATATTTGATGCAAAAGAAGGATGATAAACCAAGATTAATTAGATGGATAATTCTACTACAAGAGTTTGATTGTATGGTAGTTGATAGAAAGAGAAATAATAATCAAATAGCTGATCATTTGTCAAGAGTAGAACAAGAAATATTAAATAAATTTGTAAATAAAATTTTGAAAAGATTCCTTGATGAATAGTTGTATAATATTGATATAAAAGATATATCATGGTATGCAGATATAGTAAATTAGATTGTGAGTGATATTCTACCACCAGATGTAAAGAATCAACAATTAAAGAAATTTATTTATGATTCAAAATTCTATTTTTGGGATGAGCCACATTAGCATTTTTTTTAATTAAAAGAGCTGCTCATGGCTCCTTACACATTAATAAAGAAGAGGTTACAAAGTTTGGGAGGGATAGTGAATCCCCAACTAAATGGAAAAATACATCAAGTTCCTAGGGTTCCACTCTCCACAGTACTACTCCATGCTAAATGTATACTAACACATAGTATACTAAAAAAACTTACATGAACACCACATTCCCAAACTTCAGCAGTGACGAGCAGAAAAATCATAGTAGAGGCTTGAAGTTCCATTGAGGAATGCAAATATAACACTCGAAACTTGCAAATATAGGCGAGGGCCACCAACCTTCTACGAAAAGAAACCAAGCAGCCTAACATCCCCAAATAGCTCCAAAAATGAGCAAAAGGAGTTCGAAAAAAAATGCCATCCATATAATACATTCCATGAGTTGGAGTCCCACTCCAAACAAAAATAAATAAAAATAACCAGGTGTCCCAATGCAAAAAAAACTCAAAGGAAAAGTTAGCGTCAAAAGGATATAACTTTGAGACATGGTAGGGTAGAGCTTCAAGCCACAACATTTCACTAATTAATAGATAAATGGAGACCTTCCCCAACCTAATAGAGATCCCAAATCCCACCACTAAAGCAGTGAAAATATTATATCCAAACTGTATATATATAAATATATATATATATATATATATCCCAAAAATACCAAGCAGCAAGGATCAGTAAGACNTAAAATTTAGATTAAACTTTTCCCACTAGGGGTAATACGCAAGTATATGTATCGTTTCAAATAATATAGAGCTTTCTTTAAAAACACCAGTATCTATCCAACATGGTAGAAAAGAAATAAAATTCAGGAATTTAACTTTAAAGAACTTTACTTAAGATTGCAGAAAATATCTAAAATAGTTCAAGCGAACAAACAAACTTTACTAATTCCTACAAATGCAAGTAAAAGTAACTGCAATGATTAAGAAAATTCATGATATATATATATATATATATATATATATATATATATATATTTCCCAAAAATACCAAGCAGCAAGGATCAACAAGACCCAAAAAATTCCACGCTATAGAGTAGGGAGAACTCCAAGAAAAGGAAACTTTAGGTGCAATAAATTTACTCTCTAAACAAGGATCGAGCAAGATAAAACCACAACAGTCATCATAAGAAACAAAATGCAAGTAAAATAGATGGTGAAAAGGTGACAAAAAATCAGCTCAGATATAAACCATTAAACTCGCTATCTTATGATATAAGGCACATTAATTAAATCCCTGTTCAAAAGATTTTGAAGGTGAGGCGGAGGCAAAAACCCAACCATAATTCTTTTGCAGGCCTTGCTTAGCCAGCCAATCAACAGCAAAATTACGTTACCTATAAATGAAATCAACTTTTATAAACAAATTGTGCTTTTTTATATAATCATGTATCATGTTAAGCAAACATATGACATTCCAGGTAGGGGTTGTGATCCAATTGAAAATTTTAAAGAGTGCCTTAGAGTCCGTATCAATATGTAAAACATGGAAATGAAAAAGAACAACAATATTTAATGCATTGCATAGAGAGTAACACGGCCTCCAGAGGTGACAAGGCACAAACTGGTGAGGTAAAAAAACAAAGGCAGCTTCCAATAGAATTTCGAAAAATGCCACCCATCCCAGCAATAGTTAAAGTCCATCTCCCATCCACATTAAGTTTAATCCGAACATCAGAGGGGGGTTTCTACCATAAAAGTGTGGCCCTCCTACCCCTCTGTGAAGAACTAGTACTTAATGCAATGTGGCGCGAAGCTTTAAGATAATAAGCAATTATATATGAAGTGGTAAGAGCGAGTGTAGGGGGAGAGCCTCGTATTTATATGTGTTCCTTGTAGACCAAAGAAAACAGAGAATAATAAAAGGAAAAGGTTCCAGCTTTTCCTCATAAAATGGAGCAGCCTTCCAAACATTAAGATAAGTGTTCAACTCCTAACGATCATTAGATCATGGAGTCCAATTAATACCAAAATACAAACCAACCGAGCACCAAACCACACGACCAAATTAACAATCAAAGAATAGATGAGAGGCAGATTCCTCATGACATTTGCAAAGATTTCATCTAGAAGCCATACGCAAACCCTTTAACATCAGAATATCATCAAAAGGCAAAAGCAATAAGAAATATCTCCAAAGAAAGAAAGATATAGAGGGAGATAATAAGGCTTTCCAAAGATTAGAGGTCCACCTGTGAGGAGTGAAAACATGAATATTTTGATAGAACAGTTTAGTGATGGAAACATTAGAGGTAAATTTCCATATAGGTTTATCTAATTGAGTGGCATCAATGGGTATTTTTTGAACTTGATCAGCATTATCCCCAATCAAAAACCTAAGCATAATAATATCCTAAGCTCCATCTTTCCAACAATTAGTGACAAGCAAATTGTTATCCTTTAAAGGATGCGGGAAAGTAGAAAAATCTTCCATACACCAATGATCAAACCAGAAGGATAAATTGTCGATGCCAACATCCCAGTATATAAATTTTTGAGCAACCAGTCTAACATTGAGCAAACATTTCCAAACCTTAGTATCACCAACCTTCCAAACAACATTAAAAGGGTGGGAATGGTTGCAAAACTTTTGATGGAGAAAATGAGCCCAAAGAGAAGTGCTCATATGAAATTTAAACCAACGTTTACACATGTTAATTTTAACAATGTGATTAAGGTTCTTAAAGCGCAGGCCACCAGCAGTGATAGGTTTGTAAGCCTTATCCAAAGTGCTCCAAATTTTAACTTGAGAGCTACCGGACCAAAGAAATTTATTAAAAAGCCTCTCCAAAGAAAATTGAGTACTTTTTTTCAGCTGCAAAACTTAAAGAGCATAAAGCGAGATGGTGTAAAGGACACTCTTAAGCGAAGTAAGCCTACCACCATTAGAAAGGAAGTTATTTTTCCAGTCATTAATCTTATCCTTGATTTTATCAACAACTTCATCCATTTGAGTTTGCCTCTTCCTGCTCCTCAAAATATTAACCCCCAGATAATTAAGAGGGAGAGAGGCCACCTTATATCCGGTGTAAGTAGCGGCCCAAGAAGTGCGAGTGGTGCTAACATGTTTGCTAAAAAATAACTGACATTTAACCTTATTAAAAGTTAACACAGAAGTATTCTGAAAGGTATTTAGGGTTCGCATCAAAATTTTAAGAGCGGTCTTACTAGCATTCGAGAAAATGATAACATCATCAGCATAAGTAAGATGACTAAACAAAAGCTTAGATCTATGAGTGAATTAGATGTGAGGATGGAGCAGTTGCACTTGATTTAAAAGATGAGAGAGGTAATCAAAAGCAAGGATAAAATTTGTAGGTGACAGAGGGTCACCTTGCTTACTACCCCTGAGGGAGGAAAAGACACCATATGATTTCCCATTCACGAGAAGGCTGTAATAATTTAATTCAAGCCATCTTTTGATGATAGCACAAATATTTGTAGAACAACCATGGGCGCGAAGAATACTTAAAATAAAATACCAGCTAATAGTATCAAAAGTTTTTTTAATGTCGAGCTTGATAACCACATTTCCCTCCCCTACATTTCTTTAGCAATTTATTCAATAATTTTTTGAGCAAGGAGGATATTATCAGATATTTCCCTGCCATGAACAAAAGCAGACTAGTGCGGGCAGATGACGTTAGCTAGATGAGGTCGTAAAAGAGCAACAATAATCTTACTAATTACCTTAGAGAGAACAGAAGTAAGAGAGATGGGGTCAAAGTTATCCCAACTAATTTTCTCGTTACCTTTAGGGATAAGCACAATAAGAGAGGAAGTGAAATATTTACCCGGATTATCTCCCAAAAAATAGCTCTGAATGGCACTCATAAACTCTTTTTTAATAATATCCCAGCATTTAATATAAAAGGTTGATGTGAAACCATCAGGACCAAGGGCCTTATTGGGATTAATACTCTTAAGCGCGGTAAGAACTTCCGCTTCTGTAGGAACATCCGTAAGGGAGAAAGAAGAGACATAATCTCTTTCCTCATTGAAGACATCCACATCAACAGGCAAAACTGAAGCCTCAAATTGGAATAAATTGGTAAAATGTTGGACCGCACAATTGTCAATATCATCGGGATCAAAAAAGGAAACACCCTCAGATGATTTAATTTTGAGGATAGTAGTCATGTTATGCCTATATTTGATAGAAGCGTGAAAAAAGGAAGTATTTCGATTTCCACAAGCGAAATAAATGTCATTAGCTTTTTGTTTAAGGAAACCTTCCTCTAAATCAATTACTTCAACAAGGGATGCATGAGACTGAGCCACATCACTATCTCATTAAGGTGTGCAACAAACATTAGATTCTAACAGATCAACCTTAGCTTGTGCATCAATGACCTTAGAGAGAACATCTCCAAAAACATGGTAATTCCAATCATGTAATTGTATAGAAACCATTTTATGAAGTTGCCACAGCATGTACCAAGGATTTCCCACAGTATCAGACTACCAAGCATGAATGAGATTCATGAAAGTGTCATGGGAAGTCCAAATATTGACAATGATTAAAGAAAGCAAGCGTAAGTAAAATTGGGTTGTGATCAGAAGTAGCAAATTTTAAGTGTTGGACTTTAGAAAAGGGGAAATAAGTGAAAAAGTGTTGGTAAGTTCAAAAATTTCCTACTCCCTGACAAATGATGTTTTCACTATCAAGGTGAAGGAGTTTATTTTTCCTTTTACCCTTCTTTTTCCTAGCCTTTTGAACCGACCATTCTTCCTCAAGCATATTAGTAGCGGCCAACACGGTATCAATAGGCTTTACGCTGAAATTCAAATTGTTTAAGCAAACATTACTCACATTACCTTCCAAGGAAGTATCAGTTATATAGTTGTTGACCTACATATCTTGCCGACAACTACCATTTATATAAATATCATTAGTTATGGCAAAAGGAATAGTAGCAATATCAGATATGGGAGCAATATTATCACAAGTGGTGGTATCATGGGACACAAAAGTGACTTTAGTACCATTTAGAGGAGCAACACTATCCCTAGTGTTAACTGTATCACTAGTGTTAACCGCATGGGTAGCAAAATTATCAGTAGTGACATCAAGGGACACCATAGGGGCAAAAATATCAACAATATCAGCAGCAGTAGTTAGATGAGGAACATTGTCACTTATAGCAATATCAGTTAAAATTGAAGGAGAAAAAATATCTTGTGCAACAATATCCAGTTCATTTATAGCAATATAAAAAATAATTGAACTAACATTTTCATGTGTAATCATATCTGGGATAAGATTGATGGGATTTATAATCGCTTCAGTCCTAATGTGTTCTGTATCCGACACTAGACTAGCACGGGTTCATTCAGCTCCTTGTTTTAAATGTGGATATATACGATAACAATTATTAAAGATATGTCCAAACATATGGCAATGAGTGCGGTAAGGTGAGTGTCGTTCGATCTCAACTTTTTACCAGTAACCCTTACGTTTGGATCCAATCCAAATTTCATCAGAACAAGGTAAGATAATGTCTCGTTCCACTAAAATGCGAGCCTCGCAAGGCCTTGTAAGAAGGTAAGTGGGGCCATCTATTTTTAGAGGTGTGTCGTATGCCACAACAAGGGAAAACAAGACCTCATGATTAAATAAGTTAAATTTTAGTCCAAGAAATTTCAACCAAACCTCTATAATATGAGGTTCCGATTTAAGATCAAATTCTACATTCCAACCAAACCGGTATGACCCTCATTTACATAATCAGTGTAAGGATCTAATTATTAGAAGATGTGTGCCTTACGAAGAAACTAATCTAATAATTGATTGATGTCATGATTCTGAATTTGGAGGATATTTTGGAACTAACAAAACTGCACAAAAAATTTTTCAAGTTGGATTCTCCTAGCCTACTCTTTTTAGAGATGTTAATGAATATATTAAAACAAACGATAGATGTCAGGGAGTAGAAAATATTTCTAGAAGAAATGAAATACCTCTAAATTACACATTGGAAGTTAAAATTTTTTATGCATGGGGATTAGATTTTATGGGATCATTTATGTCTTCATTTGAAAATTTATATATACTGCTTTTTGTTGATTATATGTCCAAATGGATTGAAGCTATTATTTTACTTAAATGAGATGCTCATACTGTTTCTAAATTTTTAAATAAAAATATTTTTACAAGATATGGAATGCCATGAGTGATTATTATGGATGGAGGATCCCATTTTAGGAATAAAAAGATCGAGAAATTTGTTATAAAATATAATATTATGCATAGATTCTCAACTGCTTATCATCCACAGACTAGCGATTTATCAGAAATATCAAATCTTGAAATAAAGTAAACTTTAAAAAAAGCTGTAAATCCTTATAAATTAGATTTGTCTTCTAGATTAGATATTGTACTATAGGCATACAGAACTGCCTATAAGACTCCTATTGGAATGTCCCCATATAGACTTTTAGTAAAACATGTCACTTATCGGTAGAAATGGAACATAAAGCACTTTGGGCTATTAAGGAATTTAATTTTAATTTAGAGGATGTTGGTGAGAAAAGATTTTTGCAACTCAATGATCTTGAGGAGATTAGAAATGAAGCACATGATAATGCAAAATTCTATGAAGAGAAAATGAAAATATGGCATGATCGGAAGATTACAAAAGAGAAATTTGAACCTAGACAAAATATTCTATTATATAATATTAAATTGAGATTATTTTCAGGAAAGCTGAAATCTAGATGGTTAGGACCACTAAATGTGTGAAAGTTTATCATTATATGGAACTGTAGCTATTAAAGATCCTAAAGCTCAAAAGATATTTGAAGTTAATGGGCATCAATTGAAACATTATTATGAAAGGCACATGCAACAATTTAAAAAAATTTTAATGTTGAGTCATCCGGATTAAACATTGGTACGTCGGGCTGATGATGTTAAACCAAGCTCTTTCTGAGAGGCAACCCATTTATATATATATATATAT